>JAJONR010009702.1:0-20948 GCA_029582245.1 Solanum etuberosum
TGCTTCAACCAGAGCAACAACCCATTACCAGAGCTATAAAGAAGAATTTTATATCACAAGATATAATGACCAGATATTGCAAACAAATCGGACCGGTATATCCAAACCACATATGTTCGAAATGCAACGGAGAAGATAACATCATCCCAGATGTACAGTTAGGAGAAGATAACTAATACGGAAGAACCAAATGAAAAAATAAGAGGAAGAAGATATTGGCATTGGCAGACAAAGAGATAAGGAAGAAAGAAATATGTAGAAAAATCCAAAGAAAGAAAAGTCCAAAAAAGGAAGAGATAAGAGGAAGAAAATATTGGCATTGGCAGGCAAAGAGATAAGGAAGAAAGAAATATGTAGAAAAGTCCAAAAGTAAATAGTATTGTGAGTCCCACTTTACTCACTACCACGATAGTGGAAAAACTGTTGGGACGCGTCAATAAAATATAAGTCGTAAAGAAAATAGTAGATAGTCGTAAAAATAGTGATGGATTAGGATGAGTAATCATTCTTGGCTAAATCTTTTTCCCAATTCATATGTTCATCACCTTCCTCGTACTCACTCCGATAATTGTCATGTACTTCTTAACTGTCAAAGAAGCTCCCATAATTCAAAAAAAAACTTTAGATTTGAATTCACGTGGATTAGGCATCCCGACTTCCCAAACCTTGTAAAAGAAAATTGGAAAGATATAAATAACTATGACAGTGTGCTGGAAAACTTCCTACGCAACATTAAAATATGGAATAAGGAAACATTCGGCAATATTTTTAAACAAAAAAAAAACATTCTTAATAGAATAAATGGACTCCTGAAAATTGATGAAGCCTTCAAAAATCCTTTTCACTGGAATCTGGAATTTAAGCTCATTAATGACTTTAATGAAATTCAAAAAAGAGAAGAGTATTATTGGAAAATAAAATCTAGAGTCCAATGGTTAAACGAGGGAGATGCAAATACTAAATTCTTCCACACCACCACTACAAATAGAAGACGAAGAAATAAAATCTTAGGATTAAACGACTCGGTCGGAAACTGGACTTTTGATTATAACTCCATTCTCAATATCATTACCCAACACTTCTAAAACATCTACATAACCGATTTAAATAAAAGTGATTTATATAACCCTGCCGTATGTGGAAATTCCCTCAAACTAGAGGACAGTGACAACATAGGTAGGCCACTAGATAAAGAAGAAATAAAAAATTCTATCTTCTCCTTCAAACCCCTAAAATCTCCGGGTCCTAATGGGCTTCATCCAATGTTTTTCCAAAAGTTTTGGAACGATACAGAGGAAGCAATAATAAATACTTGCATGAAGGCTTTTAGCTCTAGCACTATACCTACTGAAATAAATAAAACTTTTATCTGCTTAATCCAAAAATAAGAACCCCGAACAGATCACCCATTATAAACCTATTAGCCTTTGTAACACGATTTATAAAACTATTACAAACATTATTGTAAATAGAATCAGGCCTTACCTAGACAACATCATTAGTCCTCAACAATGTAGCTTTATCCCAGGTAGACGAGCCATGGATAACGCCATTATTGTTCAAGAAGCAATCCATTCCTTTCAAAAAGTGAAAGGTAAATTTGGTAAAATTCTTTTAAAAATTGATCTAGAGAAAACTTTCGATAGATTAGAATGGCTGTTTATCAAGCAATCCCTTACAATCCTTAAGTTTCCAAAAAATATAATCGATCTTATCATGTCTTGTATATCGACCTCATCATCTCTATACTTGTTAATGGGAGACCTACGAATTACTTCCTCCCTACTAGAGACATTAGGCAAGGAGACCCCTTATCGCCTTACATATTCATTATATGCATAGAGTCTCTTTCTAGGCTTATAAACTATGCCAACGAAGAACACCTCTGGCAGCCAGTTAAAATAGGTAGAATAGGTATCCCTATCTCCCATCTTCTATTCGGAGATGACATTATACTCTTAGCCAAAGCGGACGCTACTAATGCTACTACCATTATCCACATTTTTAATACTCTTTCGAATCAATCTGGCCAAAAAATAAATTTTAACAAATCATCTATTATCTTCTCTGCAAATGTTAGCCAAGAAGAAAGAAACAACCTATCCTCTACTCTAAATATCCATCAGAGAGATAAAGTAGGTAAATATCTTGGACTCCCTATCACTAATCATCATCCTAAGAGTTCCGACTACCAATACATCATAGACCATATGAATAATAAGCTTCGTGACTGGAAATCCCGTCTACTAACACTAGAAAGAAGAACTACTCTACTAAAATCAGTGTTAGCATCCATCCCTACCTATGCAATGCAATGCAATCTTCTACCTCAATCAACACACAAACATATCGATCGAATACAAAGAAACTTCCTTTGGGGATCCACACCGGATAAAAGAAAACTCCATCTGACAAACTGGAAACTAGTAACGTCCCCTATAGAGTATGGAGGACTGGTATACAAAAAACAAGTGGAATTTTTTTTTGCCCTATTAGCAAGCTTAAATTGGCGATTCCTAAAAAATAGAAATCACCTATGGGCTAAAGTTCTCACCAAGAAATACCCAAATAGAAGTCAAATGCACAACAAGAAATGCTATCCCTATGATTCCTACATTTGAAAAAGTCTTGTAAGAGCCTTTCCACTATTTTACAAAGGCATCTCTTGGAACGTTGGGAATGGGAATAAAATTCGAATCTGGGAAGACAATTGGATAGAAGCTACATGCTCGCTTCGTCAGACAATCCAAGGTCCAATAAATAAAAATGAATCAAATATGTTGCTACGAGCTCCTCAAAGATAACAATTGGAACATTTCATGTCTATCCTTTGTCATCCCTAGCTAAATTAAAAACTCTATAGAAAACACCTATATCCAAACTCACTCACATAAAACAGACACTTTCTTTTGGAACAACAGTAACGACAATCTCTTTAACACTAAAAGCGCCTACACTATGTATATCCAAACCATCTTCGAACCTACTCTAAATGCAAATTATAAAAATATTTGGATCTGGAAGACTAATACTATTAACAAGATAAAATTCTTCCTATGACTTCTTCTCTCATATAAACTGCCAACTCTGAGCGCCTTATACAATAGAAATATTACTAGCTCTAAACACTGTTCCTCATGTCCTAACATAGAAGAAAACATTGAGCATATTTTTATTGACTGCCCAGATGCTAAATATATATGAGAGAAATATAGTATCTCTATTAACTCCCAGGACATTCAAGCTAGCATTAAACAACTGTGCACCTCAATGACTTTTGCTAATACTAACAATCACCATTTGGTTCCCACCGTTATTCTAGCTCCAATAATTCTTTGGAATATCTGGAAAAATAAAAATAGCAAAGTTTTTTTGAAAAATGAATATTAGTAGAGCTCCTAGCACAACATATAATATCTCTTTCCAAGCCACTGAATACTACCACATTGCTCAAAGAACTAAAAAAAAACTCCCTAGACACATGGTTCCTGTATTTTGGCATAAATCTCCTGATGAAAAATTTAAGTTAAATATTGATGGTTCCTTTGAATTGCAAACCAAAAATGGCGGAACTGGAGGAGTCATTAGAAATCAACCAGGCACATGGCTTGTGGGCTCTGCTTGTAAAATCAAAGCACAAAACACCCTTCATGCAGAAGTACTGGCATTGCTACATGGACTTAATATAGCAAAAAATAATAACATTAAACATTTGTTGGTGAAATCGATTCTCAGGTATTACTTAACACCTTGAATAGCAACAGTCTCATGTACTCACATATATACGCGGATTGTAGGTCGCTACTACTACATCGGGAAGGATCATCCCTGAAGCTCATCCCGAGGGAGGCTAATACAGTAGCAGACCTGCTAGCTAAATACGGAAGGACAACGAAGGATCCACAAATGATCTGCAATTAGCCTTATATTTTTGCAACATCTCCTTCTCTTGTAACAAATGCTCTCGAAAGAGATGTGAATGGAACTATATCTCATAGACTAGTTCCACTTTTGTATGCATAAAACTTCTTATTAACTAAATAAAATCCTTCCGTTATTAAGAAGAAAAAAACAACAATATGGGCGAAACATAATAAATCTCTTCGGATGAGCACTTTTAATCTTGGTGGTGGGTTGACCCGTAAGTCTTAGTATAGTTATGGATTATTCAGTACTAGGTTTGAGAAGCTCGTTAGTCTTCCATGATGGGCTATATATATGGGATTTAGTTCAAAGAAGGTTATATAAAAAAATGAAGTTGCATATATATATATATATATAAGATGTTTGAAAACTCAGTTTAATCACATGCGATTCTTCAAACAAAAATGAGAATACTAATTTGTTTAGGATTACATAAAAGCAAGAGGATTAGATGTTTTTATTAAGAAAATAGTTTTTCAACCGAGAATTTCCTAACTTTCTAATATTTTTTTATTTTTTTGGCAAGACCCCTTATAATGCGTCAATAGAAACTAAACAAATTAAAGATATAAGTCAATGGAGGTGGGTGTGGGACCTTACCTCCTTTTACAACTTAGGTAAAAGAAAATAACTTCCATCATATGTAAATTCTAGATCCAAAGATATATTATAACTAAGCACTAAAGGAAAGCATTCAAACTTCACCAGTTTATTATAATGCGTAACTAAACAAAAAAAGCATATGTAGGTTCAAAGTGTCAATTGCTAGTCTATTTAGCTTAACTTCTAAAGAATGTGAATTAAAACTAATCCATCCTTAGAGGTCCCTTGGCGTCGTCACCGGAAAATCTGTAATACCCTAGAATGTGATTCTAATACATAATTATATTTATAAGACGAAATTAGATCGAAAATGAGAATTTATTGATATAATGGATAGGAACACATAGACATTACAAGATTACGAACTAGAAACTTCCATTAACAAACTTCTGAGCTCCCATTCTTGAAAGATAAGAATCGATGTGTGTAAGCAATTAAGAAGAAGAGAGAAGAAAGGAAAGAAGAGAAAACAAAGGAGTAACAAAATAACAAATCCAATTTTAACTTTATATTATGCATGGTTGTAGCTGAAAAGGTGAACAAGTGAGCCCAAACAATCTGACCCTTTCTCAATAATTGCTTAACCCTCTTAGCAGACATACTCTTCAACTCACCCTTGTGATAGATTCCCTTAAGCTCCACCTTTTCCCTTGCGAGTGACCTGTATCTTGTAATCCACAAAATCCAACAGTACTGGGTTATAGACTCACACTCACAAAGTCTTGCTATGAGTGAAATCTACAATAGTGTTAAAGAGATGAAAAGCGACCGTCATATTATACTCACACTCCACATTGATTAAGCAACTGGAGTATCAAATGGGGCACTTTCTGAAAAAATAGCAGCACAAGCTGCGAAGCAATAACCTTCCTCCATTAATGGAGGTCGAGCTTTCATCAACAATCAGAGAGAAAAGAGAAAAGATATTATTGAGAATGTGAAAACTAAATTAATCAATACAATGTTTGTGTATATATACACACTGATTGACCTCTGACACATCTAACAAACATAACCAACTTGCAAGGGTAAAATCGTAACTAACTTACTGAATCCTAACTAACTCTATGAACTAATGCTTCAATTAATAATTTCTAACTCATTCTTATCACCCCCCTAAAGTTGGAGGTGAGTTAATTACAGACAACTTGCTTAAAAGAGTAGTGTGTTTAACTCCAGTCAAGGCTTTAGTAAAGACATCTGCCAGTTGTGCATCTGTGGGGATGTGATGAAGTGTAATCAATCCTTGCTGAAGCTTGGTTCTGACAAAATGACAATCCACCTCAATATTCTTAGTTCTCTCATGGAAAATTGGATTCTTGGCAATGTGGACTGCTGCCTGACTGTCACAAAAGACCTGTATAGGCAAGGAACACTTCACTGAGAGTTCATCAAGTAATCTTTCCAGCCATATTAATTCACCTACTACTTGTCTCACAACCCTGTACTCTGCTTCTGCTGAGGATAGAGACACTGTGGCCTGTTTCTTAGATTTCCAACTAACTGGACTATCACCCATAAGTACCAAGTAACCACCTACAGACTTCCTTGAATCAGGACAAGAGGCCCAATCTGAATCACAATAAGCACTGATGGTGAGGTCAGGCTTGTTAGAAATGAAAACTCCTAGTGTAGGGTCCTGCTTAAGATATCTGAGTACATGATAGGCTGCCTTTAAATGAGGTTCTCTCGGTGATTGCATGAACTGACTGAGGTGTTGAACACTATATGCTATATCCATCCTTGTATTGGTGAGAAAATTGAGCTTCCCTACTAGCTTTCTATAATGAGTAGGATCTGACAATGGTGTGCCTTCTGTGAGTCTCAGCTTTTCAGTAGAGTCCAATGGTGAAGTAGCAGTTTTGTAACTCATAGAATCAAATTCTTTCAAGAGGTCAAAGTAAACTTTCTTTGTGATATAAGAATACCATCTTGCCTGTATAATATTTCCAGACCAAGAAAATAATGCAGCCTGCCCAAATCCTTTATTCTGAACTGATCATGTAAGAAAACCTTTAAAGAAGTAATCTCATCTATGTTAGTACCAGTTAGGATGATATCATCAACATATACTGCAACAAAAACCAGGGAGCACCCATTCCTCCTAAAAAACAGTGAATAATCACTATTTGAATGAGTGTATCCTTTTGAGTAGAGGCTGTTGGCCAGCTTGTCATATCACTGTCTGCTGGCTTGCTTTAAGCCATACAATGATTTCTTCAATCTGCAAACCATGTTACTACTGTCCACTGCTAGCCCCTGTGGTAATGCCATGTAAACTTCCTCATTTAAATCACCATGAAGAAAGCATTGTTGACATCCAATTGATACATGTTCCAGCCTTTATTGACTGCTAAGGAAGTTAGGGTCCTAACAGTAGTCATTTTTACCACAGGTGAGAATGTCTCATTATAATCTACTCCAGCCTGCTGAGTGTACCCCTTTACCACCAGTCTAGCCTTGAACCTTTCCACACTACCATCTGCCTTGTGTTTAATCTTGTACACCCATCTACACCCAATAACATTCTTCCCCTTAGGCAAACTAACTAGCTCCCAAATATCATTTGCATACAAGGCATCAAATTCCTGTGTCATTGCCACTTGCCAGGCAGGATTCAAAATTGCCTCTTCATAAGAAGAAGGTTCAACATCATGTGAAACATTATTGATCAACTGCTGGCTACTAGGACACAAGGTAGTGAAACATACATGATCAGGGTGAGAGATGAATGATGTGAGTGAGTGTTGTGGATCAGAAGTGAGTGTTGAAGAATGCAAGTTAGGTAGTGTGTAAATGTAATCTTTCAGGTAATTTGGGGTGTGAAGGGATCTAGTTGATCTTCTAGGTGCAAGTGGAGCATCATCAAGGGTAGAAATGTTAGGTCTAGGTGGAGACATGAGAACTGCAGGTTCAGTGGTATGTGCATTAGTATTTGTGGAAACATGGTTAGTAGTGACCTCAACTAATGTGTCAGCATTCAATACTTCATCATTAACAAAGTCATTTGTTTTACTAAACATGCAAGGCAATGTATCAGAATGGCTTACAAGAGACTTTCAGACAGAATTAAAATTGGAACCAACAGGAGAAATAACAAAAGGAAGACAACTTCATGAAAAAGAACATCTCTGGACACATGAATTCTCTTGGTAGTTAGATCTAGGACCTTGTAGCCTTTTGTATTGAAAGGGTATCCAATGAAGACATGTGGTGTTTCCCTTGGTTTGAATTTGTCCTTATGATTTTTTAAGGTAGTTGGAAAGCAAAGGCATCCAAAACTTCTAAGGTGGGAGTAAGTTGGTTTTCTTTGATATAATAGTTCATATGGGGACTTGTTTTGTAAGAGTTTAGTAGGTAACCTATTAATAAGATATGTGGCTGTCAGGACACACTCTCCCCAATACTTTATAGGCAGTTTTGATTGGAATAGAAGTGCCCTTGCTGTTTCAAGGAGGTATTTATGCTTCTTTTCCACCACACCATTTTGTTGTGGTGTATAAGGACATGATCTTTGGTGTATTATACCTTTTTCTTGAAAGAAACTAGTTGCTTCAGCACTTGTGAATTCCTGACCATTGTCAGACCTTATGGTTTTCAATTTGGTAGGGAACTGATTTTCTATAAGGGATATGAAGGCTTTTATGGTCTGCAATGGATTACTTTTGCACCTCAGCAGTTGTGTCCAAGTTGACCTACTATAGTCATCCACCATAGTTAAGAAATAGTGATGACCATCATGGGTAGGTGTGTGGTATGGTCCCCATAAGTCAATGTGAAGCAGTTCAAATGTTGAACTGGTTGTGATTGTACTTTCTGGGAAGGGCATCCTAGTTTGTCTAGCCATAGGACATATTGTGCAAGTGAAGGGTTGCTTATTGGAAAAATGCAGAGGTATGGTGGAGATACTTTTCATTTTTACAAAAGGTACAAGTCCTAACCTAGCATGCCATAAGAATTCAGTGTCATGACTCTCAGTGTCATGACTGTGAGTAAAATTAGTACCAGGAGAAGCATTAATAGGAGGACATGAAATAGGATCAATAACACAAGCTTCTTTATTGATGGTATGAATGTATTTTACATCTTGAGATGGAACTTGGAATTCACTTCCAACAGAAGCTGTCTTACAGTAGTTAAAAGAAGGAACAGGTTGACATCTGACATGAGAAACAATATTGCCATCTGTAGGTGGGCAATTGTGGCAATGTGGACAGAAAAAATACAGACCATTCTTGGCCTTACCAAGTGCCAGAGGGCTCTTCAGAGAAAGGCCCTGCAGTAAACAAGAAGAGCTGTTAAAGCTAACTATTCCTTTGAGTTGAAGAGATAAACGGTGAATTGACATCAAATTGAACTTGAAACTAGGTATAAACAATACTTTGTACAAAGTAAGTGTAGAAGTCAAACAAACATCACCAATTTCAGTCACTTTAACCTTGTATCCATTTGGTAATGTGATTAGGAAAGGATAGGGTAATGTTCTAAGGTTTGTAAGGGGATCTTTTGTGTAAGTCATGTGGTGTGATGCTCCTGAATCTATGATCCAAGAGCCAACAGTCAATCTGACACATTTACATGACAAATCACCTATCTCATTTATAGAAGAATAGCAAGCAAGTATACCTGCTAGGTTCACTGATCCACCTGGCATGTTTCCTGAGCAATCAGCTCCAACTTGCAGAGTTCCAAGTAGATTAAGTAGCTGCTCATACTGACTTTTGGACAGGTTCAATGGGATTTGTCTTCCCTGCTCAGTAGTTTCCTCACACTGGTCATCCTCAGAGGCATGCACAGTTGCTGCAGATCCTGAGCCCTTTCCTCTTGGAGCTTTTGTGTTGGCTGGATAACCATGAAGCTTATAACACCTATCCTTGGTGTGTCCAGTTCGTTTGCAGTACTCACAGAACAAATTTGACCTGTTTCCAGTGCTGGAATTTCCCTTAAAGGTGTTATCGAAGTTGTTAGAACTGCCTGCATTTCCTCTATGAGAGTTGTAGTTTACCTTGAAGACTTTGGATCCTACATTGTGCTGAGATGAACAGGCATTTAGAGAAGTGGATTCTAAGGCCATGTGATTGAGAGGCTTCACTTCCCTCTGTCTTTCTTCCTGTGACAATATGGAAAATGCTTGTGCCATAGTTGGTAGAATAGTCATCATGAGAATGTTCCCACGTATGACAGTGTACATCTCATTCAAGCCCATCAGAAAATGTATGAGTCTTCTATCCTGTTCAGCCTTATGCATTATGATCTTTCCACCACAGACACACACACAAGTGCACTGAGAATTGACATCAAGAGTGTTCATCTCCTCCCATAACTTCTTCATTTTAGTATAGTAACCAGTAACATCTAGAGTACCCTGCACAAGATCATTAATCTCCTTTTGCAGTTGATAAAGCTTACAACCATTTGTTTGATCATATCTATCCTCCAATTCCTCCCAAAGTTCCTTGGCATTGTTAACATATTGCAAGCTATCTCGCAGATCTGGTGGAAGAGAATTCAGTATCCAAGAAGTCACGATATCGTCACACCTTTCCCACTGCATGAAGGTTGGATCTGCAGGATCTGGCTTCACGACTTTGCCATTTATGAATCTAGTTTTGCTCTTAACAAATAAAGCCTTAAGAATAGCTCATCTCCATGACCTGTAGCTAGTTCCATAAAAAACAACAGGAAGTAAAGTAGAACCTGCATTCTCTGAGGGATGCAGATAGAAGGGGCTATTGAAATCCAATCGAGTCGAAGTGTTGGTAGCAGTCGCATCAGCTGGAACGTCACCCATAGAAGAAGATGAGAGTGATCGTGAAGAAGAATGTAGTTGCAGACGAATCGTGAAGGTGAATTCACAATGAGTAAACTTGAATCAAAACAAATGAACGATAGTGAGATCGTCCAGAGAAAAAAAAACAGGGAGAAGAAGATAACAACAGGAATAAGAGCAAAAATCAATACAGTACTCACGACGAGAAAGAAGAGCAGGAATATCCTCTCTCTGATACCATGACAAAAATAGCAGCACAAGCTGCGAAACAATGAAAAGATCTTATTGAGAATGTGAAAACTAAATTAATCAATACAATGTTTGTGTATATATACACACTGATTGACCTCTGACACATCTAACAAACATAACCAACTTGCAAGGGTAAAATCGTAACTAACTTACTGAATCCTAACTAACTTTATGAACTAATGCTTCAATTAATAATTTCTAACTCATTATTATCAGGCGCCGTCATAAATCAGAGAAAGAATGGTACTTTTCTTAGTGATACTAATCGAAACTTAAGAAAGGATGGCTAGTGTATGGCTGTCATCACTAGAAGTGGTAAAGTACTTATGACAGAAAATGAGGATGAACATGAGATTTTAGTTGATTCCAAAAAGTCGAAAAAATTGATGTTTCACCAGGTGAGGCGGAGGAGCTATGGGAACAAATTGACAAGAATAGAGGCTATGAGGACTTCAACTCCAATTTTTAGACCTCCACCCGCATATATTCCCACAAATATTGAAGAAGAAATTGGAGGACGGGAAGTTTCTTAAATTCATCTCTATGTTGAAACAACTATTAGTGAATATTCCACTAGTTAAGACCCTTGAGAAGATGTCGAGTTATGCCAAGTTCTTTATGAAGAAGATAAAACTTTCATTTTTGATCTAATAGATAATCTGCATCACTGTAGTGCTATTGCTATGAAGTCGTTAGTTTAGAAGAAAGAAAATTCTAGTGTATTCACTATTCCATGCATCATCGGAGCATTCAACTTTGCTAAGACGCTATGTCACTGTGGTGCTAGCATCAATATGATGTCACTTGCTATTTATAAACAGTTGGGTTTGGAAGCCCACAAACCGACGATTATACGACTATTGATGACTAACTGCTTGGTCAAAAAAACCTGTGGGTATTCGATGTATTGATAAGAGAGAAATGTTTCATCTTTCCAATTGATTTTAAATTCTTGATTGTGAGGTGGATTTTGAGGTTCGCATAATTTAGGGAAGACCATTTTTGGCAACAAGCATAGCATTTGTAGATATGGAAAGCAACACGCTGCAGTTTCGACTGAATGATGAATGGAATCGTGGCAAAGTGTTTTTAGCCACAGTGTGTACCATATAGCCACGACCCTTTGCGTGGCTAAAACCCATGTTTTTTTTTGTAGTGAATCTTGTTCTTTCGAATCTCAATTATATATCCTCTCTAAAAAAGTGTAGAGGTGGTATATCCATAAACCTTTTTTCATTTAGCAAGGCAGTGGAAACCTTATCTTTTCTAATCGTATAATTGATATATAAGAATATTACTATTACCACTGTCCCACCCAACCAAGAGAAAACAATAATTGAATTGTGGATCAGATATAGACGACATAGTTAATAAAAAGATACATATTTCCTTTATCTTCTGTTTTCTTGTTTCATCTAAGTTTATGAATAAGAAATAACATATATAATTGCTACAATCATAAGCCTATGGTGTAGGTAGGACCCTTACCAAGATTTGGCTAGTGAACTTTAGTCTTTAGCACTTTATATATACAACTTTTGGTATTTTTAAATTGTACTAGTAAGTAAGTAATTAATAGTTAGTACAATGATATATCTCTACGTAGCATAGATCGATACTTTAATTTGCTCATCTTAGATAGAAAAGATTTAAAAGGAGAGAACAGATGAAATTTAAAAAAGAGCTGAGAAATTCCCACCTCTTGGATAAAAAAAGAAGAAGTCCATTTAATAGGAAAGACTTACCTACTTATTTTCAATTATGTATTTTTCATATGATTTTAAAAGACTGACAAAAAATTGTACTTCCTCTCTCAATTTTTATAATACTTTTCGCTTTTGAGAGTCAAAAACTCTAATTTAACTTTAAATTTGAGCATGAAATCTTTAAATTTTTTGAGATAAATTTATATATTCGGAACCTACATAAAAAATAATATAGTCACAATAATTGTCAATTTAAAATATTTAAACGAAATATGAAAAAATTATGATAAAAAATAGATTTATTTGAATCTCAAAATCTGAAAGGTCCCACGTAATTGAGAGAACGAAAATAAGTATTTTGATGTTTGCTCATTTACTTTAATACTCTACATAAAGTCCAGTGAAATAACATATCTATGTGTAATAAGATATTTAAATAATACACTTTAAAATTCACAACCGGTATTCACAATGCAAGGTAGGAATTAAAAGAACACATACACATCAAATACTATAACAAATAGAGGATTTTCGTCAATTATTTAACAATAATAATATAGTTATTGTTATGTTATATTTAGTGATAATAATAATGTATGGAATTTTTATAACAAACACTTATAAATGCCGCTAAAAGCTATAGCTAATCTTGATGCATTGTTATTTTCTCAATTGCTGCTATCTATTTTTTCAACAATAAATATTATCGTCAAAAGAAAAAAATCTATGATATAATTGCCACCATATATATATATACATATATATATATATATATTATTTTTTTTTTAATTGAAAAACACATTATTTGTTATCAATGTTCATCTAATAGTAAAATTGTATATAAGTTGTTTTCCCTTTATTTAAGTAGTTTTTTACATCCTTCACAAGTTTGGCTGGCTTGTGTTGGGTATTATTTGCCCTGAGTTTCTTACCATGTATAAGTTTTCATTTTAGGAAAAGGATTTGGATTGGCTAGTCATTTTATGGTAGAAAAAGGTTTAGGACTCTATAAATATAGGCTTCCTTCTAACTTAATCATCATTCACAATGTAGTCTTAAGGACTTTGAGAGTTTTGGTTAGGGGGAGAATTTGTGGGACACATGCTTGATACGTTAGCACTTGTGTGAACCTCCCATGTATTCCGAGTGAATTGGTTGAGGTTATTTCTCTCTGTATTTTGTACTCTCATATTTATAGTGGATTGCTCATCTCCTTTGTGGACGTAGGTCGATTGAACGAACCACGTTAAATCTTTGTGTCGTTTGGTATATTTCTCGTTTGTCTTCTTACTCATGGTCTTTCGAGGTTTGCTTTGCTAGCTTCCGCATGACACCTAATTATTTTCAGTCCTAACAAGTGGTATCAAAGCCAGATTCAATGAAATGGAGCCAGGTTGGAGATGGGTGTTCATCTTGGCGAGTGTAATTCTAGCTGCAACTTTTTGACAGTACTGAAGATTTTTGTTGGAGAAATTGTTTCAGAGAGGTTCTCTGTGTTGAGACATAAATTTGATGGAGGAGATTATGGAGAGGAGAAGCATGTTTTTGAAGATTAAGTGAAGAAGGTGGACAAATTTATTTTGTCAGAAATTCAGGCCAAGGGGGAGATTTGTTGGATATTATTTGCCTTGAGTTTTTTTTACCATAAATAGGTTTTCCTTTTAGAAAAAAGTTTTAGAGTGGTTAGTCTTTTTCTTGTAGGAAAAGGTTTAGGACTCTATAAATAGAGGCTTGTTCCTTCCAACTTAATCAACATTCACAATATAGTTTTAAGGGTTTGAGAACCACGTTAAATCTTTGTGTCGTTTGATATATTTCTCGTTTGTCTTCTTACTCATAGTCTTTCGAGGTTTGCTTTGCTAGCTTCTGCATGACACCTAATTATTTTCGGTCCTAACAGCTTGATGATCATAATTTTTAAATCTTGAGCTTGAGACAGAGAATAATTAATTGTTCAATGATGGGTCAAGAATCAAAAATATTTGGGAGCTTTTGCTTGAAGATGAAGAGTTTATAAATAAAAAAAGAATATAAATCTAATGACCACTTTATACGTTTCCAAATGTATTTACTTAATTACCATCACATAAAAGAATCAGCTACCTTCACACTGCCTTTTTTCCTTTTAATTTTATTCTATAAAAGAGACACATATAATATCGTAAAGGAATCACCACAAGTTGGGTGAAGGGCAACGTTTGTTATGAAAAGTACTTTTATAGAAACATTTTTTCTGAAGTGTAAATATTTTTTAAACTTATTTTCTTGTGTTCGATATATAGATACTCCTCCGCTGATAAAGCATCTTATGGCAGCAGGATTTAGAAAGAATCAGGATGGAATCGAATAGCGAATGCACTTGCGGTTAAGACAGGTCCTGCATCTCCTACCTAATGCAATTGACCGACCCGCCATTTCTTTCCTTCAATAATGCCTTCGCTTCACTTCAAGCCACTTGACTGTAAGGAAAGGAGCTCTAAGTTGGAATTCAATAGTGACAGAAATGGTCATCTGTGCTCCACAGCTACTGGTGTCATCACCCTGCAAAGAGGTGGAACCAACCAAGACTGAACACTAGCCCCTCACACTCTAAATGTGATGTACATAGTTTAGCCTAATATTCAAGCATAATAAGATAAAGGGCCTAATATTCAAAATTTAAAGTATTTTGAATACCAAAGACACTCTTAGATACAATACCTTTTCCTCCTTATGATGATTGTGAAACTTGTGCCTATATAAAGGGCCTCTGAGCCATGTAATTATCTAAACAAACACAAGCTACTTCTCTTTCTCTCTACTAAGCTAGATATCACACCAACTTTCTCCACTTACACACACCAAAAAAATGGCACATAGAAAAGACCAGTTGTTAGCCAAGATAGGGCAAGAAGGGTTTGATCTTATTGATGAATTTTGGGGCAAAAGAAAGGAAAGACCCTCACCTCCACAAAGGCCAAATAATCAATCTCCTTATAAACACTATCCCCAACAATCTCATGTTGTTAAGTTGCATCCAACTGAAGCAAAAGTTTGTAATATTAATAGTTATGAAGCTGTCCAGATGTATCAAGGTGTTGAATATTTCTCATCTAAGAGAAAATCATCAACTGCTGCTGTGGCTTTTTAATTATCCACTAGCTAGCTTGCTTGCTTTTATCTTAGCCTTGTAGTTAACTAGTGAATATAATTAGCATGTTTGGGTATGTGCTAATATTGTACAATAGATGCACCAAGTGATGTTGTAAATCTACTATATAGCCTCCCAAATTGTAGGAGATGAGCATTTAAGTGATGATGTTTATATCACCTTCACTTATAGTATAACAAAAAATGCTATGCTATATGCCATCCTCTCTTTGGATTTTGGTATGTAAGTTATTTTCTGATTTCCCCTTTCACTCTCTCTTATATATTCTTTCCACTTCTTGGCATATATCTTATTGGGATTGTTATCCTTTGAAAAGAATATTATCGACCCATGCATAAACAAAACATGTATTATATAGTATATTTACTATGGATTTCTTATTCATACTCTATTTAAAATAAATATTATGACATGTTTAAACGGTATTTTATATAGCGAACAAACTAATTTAAGAACCAATGTTTTGATGTGGCAATAGTATGGAGGTGGGGAATGATGATATAGTAGGTGTACGTAGCGAGCTGCTTCTTCACTTGAGCAGTTGAACACTAACACAGTAAGAAATTTGTGGGATTTAATTATAGCCATAACTATATATACTCAAACAATAATATGGGCGAAACATAATAAATCTCTTTAGATTAGCACTTTTAATCTTGGTGGTTGGTTGACCCGTAAGTCTTGCACTCTGTTTGGATCATTGTTACTTATTATTTCATAATATACTGTATTGTATTGTATGATAGATACCACGTTTGAATAGACTGTATTGTTTGCGGCTGTTTAATAACATTTTTATTGTCTGGTTTGACTATATCGTACTGTATTGTAATTTATAAATTTATTAAAATGTCCTTAATTATTCTAGGGTAGGAGGTTTGATTAGGATTAAATAATATAGGGTAAAATAATATTATGAAATATTAAGTAAGGGTATAATTAGAAAAAGAAATTAAGTAACACGAACACACCAAATGGTAACATAACAATACAATACAATGGGTAACAATGATCCAAACAGAGTGTTAGTTATGGGTTATTCAATATTAGGTTTGAGAAGCTCACTAGTTTTCTATGATGGACTATATATATGAGACTTAGTTCAAAGAAGGTTATATTAAAGAAAAATGAAGTTGCACATATAAGATGTTTGAAGACTAACTTTAATCACATGTGATTCTTCGAAAAAAATCATACAACTTGAATTTATATAAGCCTAAAAATACTAATTTGTTTAGAATTACATAAAACCGAGAGGATTAAATGTGTTTATCATAAAAATAGTCTTTCAACTAAAAAATTCATTTCTTATATTTTAATTTTTTTGGCAATACCTCTAATGCGTCAATAGAAACTAAAAAAAAGATACAAATCAATGGACATGGGCATTGGAACTTACCTCCTTTTACAACTTATGTAGAAGAAAATAACTTCCATCATATGTAATTTCTAGATCCAGAAATGTATTATAAAAAAAGCACTAAAGGGATGCATTCAAACTTTACGAGTTAATGCATAACCAAACAAAAAATAACATATGGAGGTTCAAAGTGTCAATTGCCAGTCTTCTTAGTTTAAACTAGTATATCCACGCATTGCGCGGATATTTTAAAATATAATAATTTTTTTAATTTAAAAATAACTAATATGAATTATTCTTGAGTATCATAAGTGCATGTGTAATCATATAGTATGTTTTGATTTTAAATAACAAGCACTTGATACTAATAAATTATTATCCTAATACAGTAAAAATATGTTTCTCAAAGACGCCAAACATTATTCTAACATTCTGCCTTTTCTTAGTAAAACGAAGATTAATAGCATATATGGTGTGTGCTTGATTCATATTTGTACTAATTAATTACATTTTAAATTCATAGAATAGATTTGAACCTACTATTAAAAATAATAACTCTACTATTAGGTAAAATTTAAATTATTGTCAAGCATATTGCAACCTCTTTAGCACACTCCTCTCTAGTTCAATCCTGCAAAATAAGATGATTTTTGTTTAATCAAATTTAATTTATAAATTAAAAATTTGAGAGATGAAAAGATCATATAATTTAACAATGACAGATTATATTAGGATTTGATTTAAAAAAAAAAAAACTAATTCTATAAAAATAATTAATAAATTATTTTTAAATTAAAGTAGAGAACTTATATATATGTATTCATGAAATTTACATTACTTATCAAAGTAAGAGAAAAAGCCCACTCATTATCACGTCCAAAGAAATATTATAATTCATCATCTATTTGTTTTAGATCAAAGAAAAAAACTATTCTCATAAAATTGCTGATTTTTTTTTTTTTGCATAAAAATATAATGTTTGATAATAAATTTGTTTTAATAGTTACTCATTTCTCCATTTCATTAGGATGCTTCCTCTTTATATACCATATTTTTAAAAGTTAATTAAACTAATAAATCATCATAAAGTGATTTTAAAATACAAAAATTTAAATGATTATCTGTAACGACCTGATTCCGTCGTTAGGGAAAAGCCAATGGGGAAAGAATTGAGGCCAGAAAACTTTTGAGTAGTAACTTAGAAATTCCTAGCCTAGTCGAGATTTGGACAAAATCTGAGTCAGTGAGGTCTAGGGAAATCTGGTAATGAATGAGAGATCTAATTATGAATTTGATCACATGAGTAGATAGCTAAGACGTTAAGGAACTGAGTTTGTATATAAAAATACAATATAACTCTGTGGGAGATTCTCTAACTGATAACCATCACTATGAGCTATGTGATGATACATTGTCTATCCCACGCTACCAGAAGTGTCCTATACTTTGCCGGGGTATAGAACCTACTACTAAGTCGATCCACTAGTCTATGATAAAAAGACATTAAGGAATAAGCTAAAAAGTATGACCCTTTCTACCCACGTTGGCTACATGGTTTATGGGGTCTGTGAGTTATATGAACCCTCCCCCATATCGGTGCTCAATACTACTTCCAAAATACACTAGCTCATATGTTTAAAAACATAACTCTTGCTGTGGTTTGAGATTATTACTCAAAAATATTTCTCTTAAAAGAGATGGTACTCAAAACTGCTCAAAGTGTATTTGGATTTATGAAAACTGACCCAAATCAGATTTGTCTCCAAAATATTACTAAAATTCGTTTAAAGCTGACTGGGTAAGGAAAAGACTAAAGTACCCTTTATATTTTCTAGTAACTTTCCTTAAATGGACAGCTTGACTTCAAAAAGGGCATATCTCCCTCATACGAGCTCATAAATTAGCAAACTCGATGGCGTCGGAAAGAGGACTCAGAAATATTTCATTTGATATCTTATGGGTCTTCTAACTCATCCTGTACAGAAAGTTATGGTCGTTTGAAGTTGACCCAAAACTTAAAAGAACTAAGGAATGACTTGAATTAATTCTCTTTAATTCTTTTTAGAACTCAAGGTGCTATATCTAGTGACCTGACCTTAATACTTAAGAAATTTTAAATTCCTCAGTAAACATCTTATTCACAACGAAGGATGGTTCGAGTCTTATCTCAAAAAATTTCTGTGGTGTTACAATACATTCCCCTTGGGATCATTCGTCCTCGAATGACGGCTGGACTGGGTATGTAACGGGGTTACTCTTATCATCTCTACCATACCGACTAGAATTTGCCCGCATTACTATTTGGAACCAACTAATGGCTCTCATTTAGCTATTTCACATAGCAAAACCTCATCCTTTTCTTCCTCCTCATTTATAATCCTTAGACGGAATTATCACACCATCATTATCACGATAGGATCATTAACCTTCTTTTTCTAACATCACTCCATTACTAAAAGGACCTCTGAATAGATATCTCCCATACTCTTTGGGTCTCATTACTATCTTATTCTCGAACACTTGACTTGATTTCTCATCTTGTCATCTTCCCCTTAGGTCTAAAGCTGACAATTGAATGCTACGGACCCATTCCATCACCATTAACTGTTTTACATCCTCTTTTCTCTAACACTCGGGAGAAGCTTATCTCATGACTACCGAACTCTCAATAAGCCGGTACTAAAACCTCTTTCTTAGGTGTTTCTGTTAACCTCTTCTGATTACATACCCTCTCGGTACACCTCTTAATGCTCTTTTTACTCATTGTTACTGAGCCACACTTCACTGCCCTTATCTAAAGGTTAGGGTCTCTCACTTGTACCACTCATATTTATTGCAGCTAACATCTCAATTTCTCACCTGCTCTATGTTAAGTTTTCTAGATCAAATCTCAAGACTAACATCATCACCCTTATGTTGCCATTATTTTGGTCATGATACTCATCTCAAATTCAAGCTTAATGTTTATTACTAAACCCGAATATCAATATGATTTCTCGCTTACTATACTAACTTACAACTACTGGATACAAATTCAGAAACACTCGACCACTAGGACCTTATGACAAGTAGTCAATCCTTACTTCTTAGTCTCTACACTCACAAGTTACCATCACATTCCACTTCACAACTTAAATACTATTTACTCACTTACTGTGCATTATCTCTCAAATAGTTCTATCATCCTATGAATACTATAGGGCTCCCCCCTTCAAAGTTTATAAGCCTAGCTTATATCTATCACCTCATGAATACTCCTGCTCTTCTATTCAACACCTACACTTGGTTATTATTAACACAATGACACATCATCACAAACTCACTTCTAGCTACAACACACTCTACCTCCTATGATGGAATCTTCACAACTCATCACTTCTTAGTCTACCCATAAGGAAAAACTCTTCATTAATAACTTACTAGGTGCATGACTATAGTAACATAGCTTGTCAAAACACCATCTCTCTTACTTAGATTACTAAATCTCTGCATACTTTCCTCTAACTCTGGGCACTTTCACTACTACTGCTCATGATCTCGTAACTCATGCTACCTTTTTGGGTGAAAATATCACCCAAGCTCTAAACATACCATCCTCTTAAAGGTATCAGCTGAATAAGGTTTAGGGAAGAGTGTACAACTCAGTTTTAGCTCAAACGCACGATTCATATGAACATGAGTGCATTCCTCTGAAACTAAACACTAACTCACTCATGGTCTTATCTTAAGACCCTCTAGAGTCTCATGACTTCCTCAACACTTTGCTATGAGCAACTCATGGATAAAAAATTAACTTTGCTTTTCAACCACCGCTAGTATGAGGGGTAGTCGAATAGATAAGAGAACGCACGAGTTAGAATGAGTCTCTATGACATAATTTTATTGCACGGTTGAGTATGAAAGAAGGGAAACTTTTCTTAAATGTCTGTAGTCCCTTATTTATAGAAGTGGCCCTCTCACAACCATAAACAAGACACTACTGACACGATTGAACTCAAAGACTTTCTTGAACTCTACTCTTAACTCTTTCTTGAATTTGAATTATGAATTATGAATTCAAGAGTTATGATTCATGATATGAAGGATCTCGATGATAGTGTAGACTCATGAATACATTCTCCTCACTCTCATGCTCACTTACTTGAGTCTTGAAACAAGTTATTAGAAATTGTAGAAGACTCC
>JAJONR010009703.1:0-29675 GCA_029582245.1 Solanum etuberosum
CCCCCCCCCCCCCCCCCCATGGGTCCCCTTACAACAAACAAATACAAGACGAGTGTTTATGAAAACCAGGCAACTGTTCCTTATTAAAAATAACCAAACATCCTTTGTAAATAGTAACTTCACTAAAATATCCCTTTGAAAGATTCTACTCTGTTTTTGTATGACACACCGGATTTTCGTTTGTTCCTACTTCTTTGAGAGTTAAATAAGAAATATAGAAAAGTAATTTATACAGGTTTTAATGGAGTAATTTATTGATATTACTCTTCCCTTTCTAGGTTACAAGAATTCTAGTGGGGAATGGTGATACAGACTACTGTTCTCTCCAAGAAGGATACGTATGTACTATTGTTTTATATGGTTGTTAGTTCTTCAATGAGAAAGACCTATGATTGTTATTTTCACTGTCATTTATCACAGATTACTGTCACACCCCTTGGCGGCTTGTCTCCAGCAGAGCTAGATGCTGTTTCATTCTTTCAGAATTGGCTGCCCAGTGTTGTTAATCATTACCCTTCCTCTGCTTTGTAGTGCTGTAAGTTGGTCCTCCAAGTGAAATCCAATTCTGATGTGACCCTAAGGCTAGTTGTTATATCATCCGTTTTTATCTTAACAATAATATTCAATTGGCTACTGAAGCTGGTGTTTCTATGAGTTTGATTTTGCCGTAAAGTTTGACTAAGTGGGACAAAGTTATGATCGGTGTGATTCATTTGCAGGGAACTCAAGAATATCTGAAAGCAGGAGGAAATAAGTAATTAGCATCAAGTATGGATGCATTTCTCTTTTGTTTTTTATGGTGAAACTTGGCAATTGCAAATGACACAAAAGCCATGATTGATTTTTTGAGCTTGTTACTTATTTTCTTGTAATGTGGCTATCCCCCCTGTATACACTCGTAGCACTTTGCTGCACATCAATAAAATACCTTTCACTAATCAAAAAGTTATAATCATTGTACTATCTTACTTTCATACACCTCCGAAATGAAAGGAAACTGCTTTTCATCGTTTTGATTATTTTTCGTCTTCATTTCTGATGATTATATTCTTCATTGTGGTTAATCTGTGTCTGAACTTGCTCTATAATTATGTAGGTTATCATTGATCAATTTGCCAGATGAAAAGTTTCCTCAACAACAACAACAAAAAGTTAGTATCGATGAGATAAATGGACTCAACAGACCTAAATGAGTCTGCACGGAATGGAATTGTGCATTTGCATGTCATTTCAATGTGGGCATCCTCTCCCTGGTTAGAATTCAGATGTATCTTTGTTTCATTTTCTGCAAGATATCCTCTATTATGTTTCATATACATTTACTAAGATCATAAAATTTGTAAAGTTGCCCTGTTTTTAAGTTTCGCACGTAAGGGAGAAGTAATTATAAGTTGCCTGTTTTTAAGGAGATCAAATCTGGAATCAAATAATAAATGGTGTGGTTTACCATGTGTTTATTGTTTAATGATAAAACTGTTTGGTTGTTGCAGACTTGTCCTTAGTCAATAGAGTATAATTGTTAAGTCAAAAGTATCAAGAAGTATGTCGAAATGGCAATCACATCTCAATCTAACATCCTTACTTTAGCCCTTAAAGTCAACTTTATTTAATACTAGTAAGTATGTCGACTCATCAACTGTTGAAACTGACAGGGCAACAAATTGAAAATAAGATAATGAGACTTTACTTTAAAATAACTTTTCTATCCTCTTGGAATAGATACTTTTGATTCTCTTATGAACATTTAATATTGCAATTCCATTATGTATATGAGTTCTTTTTCTTCCTTCTTATCAATCCACTATTCACTAGCTCAACCCCCATAAAAAGTTACTTATAAATATTTACCACATTTTTGAAGAATGTACAACTCAAATCAAGAGAAAGACATAAGTTTCAATAACTTAAAAACTTTTTAGATGGACCTCACTCACAAAAGATTGAAAACATGAACAAAGAAAACCTATGTTGGGACAAAAGTGGTGTGATATATATGTACATGTGACTGTAAATTAAATCTCCCCTCTGTGTGTGCTTATGTAAAGACCCTCATTTTCGTGGTGGCAAAGAATGTGGATGAGACTCCACTAGTATGGACCAAAGCACTTGAACATCTTCACAAGGGCAAGATTTAACATCCTCGTAGAGTATATATATCCCTCTTCCTGAAACATCAAGAATAAGTAAGTTTAGTACAAGCGAAAATGTTTCATTTTTTTTGATCAATAGATGAAGAATATAAAATGGAAGTTTACATTTTTCTTGAGCAAGACTAGAGTTTTGTAAAAGAAAACATATAGGGATGCAAAGGAATCAACTCATCATTGATTCTCAACTGTGGGGTGAATGGAATACAATACATAATTAGTTAGTAAAAGAATAGAAAAGGCTTCGATTGAAGAAAGCTGATTCCCCTAAGCAATTAAAGGGCTATGGCTAATTAAACTATTCCAAATCAAGAACAGTTGAATTTCAGCTATCAAAATAGGCTTGAGATTGATTCAAGAGAAAATGTTGATCCTATAGATGTGAGTTTTTGCCATTGAAGGAGCAGTGGCTGATCCTACAATGCGTTCCTATAGTCGACAGAATTTAATGTTTCTGTCGACTAGTACGGATGGACTAACACATCCCAAAACTCACAACGTCTAGATTCTGGATCCGTCTGTGCTAATGAGAGCTAGTTATCTTACTATACATACAAATTCTTTGACAAAAGAAAACTTTACATAAAAGTGAAGACAATATAACTAGAAGTAATGGAAGACATACTCTTCTTCGGAGCAGAGTGAAGACGAAACCAAAGCTTCTTCAATGGAGAGAAGAGGGATTGAAGCCATCCCATGATGAAAAGAGGGTATAGATGAAGTTCATGGTAGGTAAAAATGAATGAGGGGTGAGAAATAAGAGAGACACACTAAGAGAAAGGGGGTCTTAGTTTGCTTAGACAAAGGGTGAAGTTTGGGTCACTATCCTTATAAATATTTGCTATTTGCCTTGTATACAAATCATGCATTCATTTCATTACATTTTATTACTTTCACAATTTTTCACTTGGTGTTATGTCTCTATCATACCTCTCTCCTTGTAGAAGAAGTTGCCACTCTACCAATCACTTGTACTTTTTACACTTTCTATGACCCCCTCTTCTTTATTATCTCATTTCTTTCCCTAAATTGACATCCCTTATTCTTCAAGTTACTTATTTGTTAGAAAATTGCAGAATTTGGGAAATTAAAAAAGACTGGCTTTGATAGAGTAATCTTTTATCCTTGGGGAATTTAAGCTTTCACTGTGTTGTTGCATGGATTTTGTGACAAAATTCATCCAAGTTTTACAAAGCCAATTAAAATTCATCGGAGTTGCGGGTTATCTCTCCTGTGTGGTTTGCGAGCTATTGCATAAGAGCGGGGGTTTTACCATGCGCTCACCCAAAGAGTAGTGGCTACGGCCAATGAAAATTCAAGTTTCAGAACATTGTTGTGATTTTAGAGAGCAGTGTGAGAGGAGATAAAATTCTGATTTGTTAGTATCAACCTTTTAAAAGGTAGGGGCGTGTGAGGCATGGTGTTTTACTTAGTACAGGGCATAAACCATATGAATTTTTAAAATTTAATCTATTATGTCGTAATATATAGTACAATAACACAAAAATTATAAAAAGACATTAATAGTTTAAAACAATTAAAAGAATCCATAGAAAATAAAACTTCTAACATGATTTTTACAAGTATATAAATAATACAATGATAAGCGAAGGTGTAAAATTCGGCTGTGTATTTTATTTTTAAAAAAAAGTTAAAGTGATATTTACTCTTGTAGTGTTCTCAAATAGTAAATATATAATACTATGACTTGTTATTTGAGTTACTCTAGAATAAAACTACATTTGGAGTATATTGTTAACAGAAAAAAAGAAGCAAATACTTGCAAGCACATCTTGAATTATTGATACTGGAATGAAATATTTTACTAGCATAATTGTTACACTAGGGGACTTGGTAGTAATGATGAAATAATAATTTTTAAGTTGAGAGAAACTTTATTCTAGAGGGGTCCCTTAATTGCATTATAAGGAAATATTATTTTTCAAGAGTCTACTTCAAGATTTGAGCTTCTATTGGTCCATTTGCTCCAGTTAGAGTTTAGTCTTTGTCACAATAACAAGCTAAGTATTAGTTTTGATGACTCAAAAGTTTTGTTCATTAATTAAGACTTGTAAATGGCTTAATCAAAGAGTCATTAAAGGGAACATAAAAGAATTAATTAGCAAAATGTACTATTTTGTTGTTTATATTTTTAATGGCAAACTGGGATGGTGCGTGTATTTGACATAAGTAATTAATAATAAACAAACAAAAGGTTAGGGTGTGTTTACAAATTAGAAGGAAATGAAATAAAGTAAAGATAGAAGAAAAAAGGGCAAGTGAAATGAACCTTTCCTCCCCTTCTTTGGTTAGACAACAAATTAATATATAGAAATTTTGTTCGGACACGTAATTTAGATATCAAAAGTTATAATTTTTTCCCTATGAAAACTTTATAATTTTCTCACTTTTTTTCCTTATAAATATTTTGGTCCAATTTGATTGTTTGTTTTGTCCACGCTCACCAAACCAATTGTTAACCTTATGTTTTCTTAATCAAATTTAATAAACAATGAAATTTTTATATCTTTAAATTGAATATTAATTAATTTGTTTTTTTTTTATGATAGATTTTAATCTTCAAAATCGGAAGTAGTAAAAAATCACATAGGTTTTTCACCTCCACATACAAAATATAATACCATTAAATTTCTTAAGTTTGTTAGTATCATGTGTTCATAATAAAAAAATCAAGAAAGAGAAATGTTAGTTTATTAGAAATATAAACAAACAAAAAAATTATCCCGAGCCCACATTTTTTATGTGTCCTTAAAAAATTTAACCCCTTGGTCAGAATTTTGGTAAACTTAAATGGTAAAACAAATCACACGACTTTTTGATTTTTTTATTTATTTTGAAAACAAATGCAGAGAACAGTTAAGAGGAGTGAAAGAGTTGAGATTTTGGTGTCTTAACATCTAAGACAAGAACTATGAATTTATTAATATTATATAACCATAGTTAACTACTCCCTCCGTCTCATATTAGTTGATCTCTTTTCATTTAGCATGATACTTAAGAAATTATAAATAAGAAGATAAGTTTACTAATTCACCCCTTAAAAAATTTCTTGGAAATTTTACAAAGAAATGTGAACACTTTCAAAAAGAATTAATTGCAAGGGTAATATAGGAAAAATTTAATTATTGCTTTCTTGATTTAGTAAGGTGATCAACTAATATAAGACAATTTTTTTTAATATATTGATCAACTAATATGGGACGGAGGGAGTAACGGTTTACGGAGATCTCGAGATCTTCCGTAACACACAAGTTCCGATCTTGCTTTTGTTTGACTGATATTTCGAGTTTGATGACATTAATAAATCAACTTTAAATATATAATTGGTGCTACATATATATTATTTTATTTTTTAAGTTTATATTTAAAAAACGATTGATTGAAAAAAAATTATTCTTAAAATCATTGATGACAATAAAGTTTTATGATTGCAGCATTAGATACATTTCTAAAAAAATTATAATAGTAATATGGATGAAAACTTTTTTGTAAAAAAATTATAATAGTAATATGGATGAAAACTTTTTTGTGAATATATTTATTCAAAATATTTATTGATTTTCAAAAAGAGACGAAAGTTGATCAAGTTGGATAGCTTTTAGACTATGAGTCTATGAGTATGTTATTAATTTTGTTACACTTATAACCTAATTTTAATGGTATATGTTTGCATCATGTCAAGCAAATGTTTGAATTGGTGTTATTTGTAGTTAAAAAATGTATTAGAAAATAACTTTTTTTTTTAAATAGCACTTCTAATAAAGATAATAAAATAATGTAATAAATAGGCAATGAAAATAAGAATGACAATGGAGCGGGATGGTGAGGGTTTAAGGCTTTGTGAGGAGAAGCGGATTGAAGAATACGTGGGTGTGAGGCAGATTCAAATAATACTTTTTAAAAATAATGTGGGATGAAACAAATTACAAATCTATTAATTTATGTGGGTTTAAATAAAAAAATAGTATTATAAAAAATTAAAAGAATTAATCAAGTGTATAATACAGAGAATTATTTGTATGTGATGCGATTAAAATATAACTAAGAAATTTTAATTAAAAAACTGATCAATCAAAGTGTAAAAATATATGCAAGTTATACACGGATTGTAAAAATATGAAAGATACCCTATTAACTTTTATATTATTCATAACTTTGTACAATGACTTTTAATATTTGCGAAACATCAACAACTCAATTTTTTCATTCTTCACTTCATTCTTGAATCTTGATTTATCTAAAACTGATCTCTTTCTTTCTCAATCTCAATTAATATATCCACACATGACACAACTAGTAATCACTTGAAAAAATTACTTTAATTTGGAGTTTTTATTTTCATTTTATAAAAAATAGTAAAGTATGGGAAGCGAATTTACGGGAGACGAATTAATGCGGAGCTAGAGTGGAACAATTAAAAATAAGAAATCAATTTATGTGGAGCTCTTAACGACACGATTCATCGTTATTCAAAAGGCATCTTATACGAAATTTCGAAAAATCTTGAAATACGTTGTGAATTTAAAAATTGGGTATACGATGAAATTTATTAATTTGAGTTGAGTCAGGCTGACGTCAGACCCTAAGAACGTGAATTCTTTTATTGTCCTCCCACTTTACATCGGTAAAATAGACGATAGTTACTCTAAAAAAACACTTAAGCAGCTCTAAGATGGGGAACCATGTAGGGGAGGGATTTTAGTGCAAGGAAAGTTAAAACTCATGAATTTTCGGTCTACGTCCGTCAAGGATTCACCTCTCAGAGCCGAAAATTCATAGTTAGAGTTCTTCAACAATTGCTTGGCGCTCAGATGTGCTTGGCCTTTTAATTGGGTAGTTAGACATGTCTTTATTTACATATTATCTTGTAGGTTGTCGATGGACTGCACGTATAGGAATTCATATGTGGTTGGTTTAGGTACCATGTCGGTAAATACTAACGGTTGGCACGGATACCACACCTGATACATGGATATTCATATGTGGTTGGTTTAGGTACCATGCCGGTAAATACTAACGATTGGCACGGATACCACGTCTAGACACTAACAGTTTGTGTGTAGGTTCTATGAGAGAACCAAATTTACTTCTTCGTTACGTGATTGTTACATATTGGTCCCTGGGTGGATGAATTGATGTATTTAAATGTTGGGGTGGTCCGTGTGGAGTGATGATTGCATACTAAATATTGTATCGATATTTTAGGGATTCTTAGGGGGTCTGGATTATCGGATAAGTGTAAAGAATCAAATTTGGATGGTGGTTACATTTTTGAACATGTCTCGGATGGTTGTTAAATCAAGATGTCGGCATGAGAACTTGAAGGTAAGTAGTAGACTGATTAACAGAGTCAGTAGCGATCCTGTATTCAACAAATTTCTATGTGGTAAAAGGGTTAGGCTATGATCAGTTATGAGGGTGGAATGACCAAAATGATGGAGTTTGCAGCAGAATGAGGTGGAGTGACTTGAGATAGAGAATATGAGTTCAAACGTAATATTGCTTGTAGTAAGAATGGTGATTGAAGTGTCGTAGTCCTAGTTATATCTCTAAGTTTCATGTTTTTAATTATATGCATGAGATTATGTAGTGGATTCAGATCGACCGATGATTTCTTTCAGTACGTGTTGTTTGTACTGATACTACTTTTGCTATGCCACTTGACATAGTCTGGTTGAAGGATCAATGACGTTTCATAGGTGAAAATGAGGATGATCTCCCACAGCTTCTACTCGTCTTTCCTTATGGTAGGAGTTGTGTAATATTTCTTTCATAAATTGTACTCTTTAGAAACTCTACTACCTGTATAGACTAATTCCTTGGGGGGAGGATTAAGTATATTTTCTTACAAAAGACTTTATTTTAAACTAAGTTACGAGTATTCTTATATTTAAACGGGTTCTCTTATGTGTTAGAAAAGATGCCCTCATAGGCCAGTGAGTCAGATTGTGATACAGGACATATTAAAGTTTTCGTGAATTTACCCACAACCACTGCGATCCGCTCCGTTTGTCATTCCTAAATAAAAAGTGTGTCAAAAAAATTAAATATAATAATTTGACCGATTGAAAAGTCAACTCAACAATTCAACAAAATATTTTTTGGTAAATATTTTTTTTTATATCTGATTCGAAGAATAAACAAGTAAGAAAAATACCTTTTATTAAAACAACACTATAGGTAATAATTTAATTAATTAACCATTCACTACTACTATAAATACATTCCTAGTTGTACAACTTTGTCACACCACAACTTCATATCAATTTTTACATTCACTATGGACTCAAGCAATGTTTCAAGCACTACCACCCCCCTTACCTTTACTCAACAGGTTATTATGTAAAATTCACCTTTTTTTTTGTGTGAACATATTTAATTTATACACCTATTAATATTTCAAATTTTATTGCAGTTGCAAAATGAAATCTACAATGCAAAAGTTAAGCAGTACTTTGATGCCCGTGAGAAGAAACATGTATGCGAGATGAATCTTCTTGTTGCTATCCATGAGCTAGAAATTGCTCACCAAAGTCTTGTTTGTGAATGTCGTAACGAAGATTGAGTGATTTTTGTTCGTCTTCTTTAAGATGGTGATTTTTCGATCAATTGTCTGTTTTAATGTTTAAGTTATTGTCATTGTTGTGGTTGTGCTCGTGGTTATTGTTGTTGTTATTATTATTATTATTATTATTATTATTATTATTATTATCTATTGTTGTTTCAAAGTTCTTTGTTCATACTTCGATTGCATTTGGATATATTTGGGTAAATTTAGTTAAAATTTATTTTTGAAGATGAAATAAGAAATGGACACACATCTTACTTTAATAAAATTGAAATTTGTGAGTAAAAAATTAAAAACTTTAAAAACTAGTTTACCTCTTTTGAACCTTGAAAAATCTTCAAAATTTCCAAACAATTAAATACTTCTTAATAGCATAAAAAATTAACATTGTTTCCAAAATATATATTTAAAATAAGTGAGCATGAGTTGGCTAAATGGGGGTTAATATTATCAGTAATATATTTATTTTAAGCAGATATTTAATAATTTCAACTTGAAAATATGTATATGTTTATATTCAAGAAATTTTATTTTTCATGAGATTAATATTTCACATAATTTTAAAGTAATATATGTGAGATATGCACCAACTATATTAATGTAAGCAGATATAGCACCCTAATCCTAACTAGGTAAATGCATTCCTTGATATATTATTGTGTATCACCAATGAGATTGAATATTTTATGATTAAAAAAAAAGTATAAGAAATATGCATATATTGATTATTGACACGTAGTAAATGACAAACATATTTGTAGTTGTTTTTATTTACATAGATAGCTGTTCAGAAGTGATTTTCTTGAATAATATTAGTAGTACTCCATTTAAAGTTGCAAAATAACTTTTTTTCTTATTTAATTAGTAAAATTGACAGCGCCTTCAATGTGAAAATAGGAAAAATCACCTCGAACATCTATTTAAAAGTTAATATTACAGTTTTTAGATCTATTTTTTTTTATATTACTACTTATAACATTTTAATTACAAGTATTAACATATTATATTGTATTAAATAGGTATATATTATATAATGTTATATAATTAATAGGTGAGAGAAATAACATTAATAAGAGAGAATCAATTTGTAATTATCTATTACATCTTTTAAGGAATTTTTAAACTTATCACATGTCACCCCCCCCCCCCCCTTACACACACACGTTTCTCTTTCCACCTTCAGTTTTCTTTCTCTTTCACCTTCTTCTTTGTTCTTCTTCCCCATTCTGGTTATCTTTCGAATCAAGCTTGGGTATCTACATGTCTATGATTCATTAACATTGGTGCAAAATACCATCGTCAAAGGTACACCATAATTCTATGACAGTATGGAAGAAGTAAGAACGTTGATGACGCAATTAGTGAGAGTAGAGTAACTGACATTGTTGCTAGCAAATTTGGTGGATCGCGCATAGCAAAAGAACATGCTTCGGATACTACCAATTATCCTACACCAAGACCAATGAGATCAATTATTCGATAGATGATTGGCTTAGACTTTTAATTACATGTTTTGATTTTAGGATGCTATAATATTTTTGCTTTAGTTTTGACAAGAATATATACTATGTGTTATTTTATTATTGTTACTATGCAATATTAAATAATTTTTTATTGATTTCGTTCGTATTTTTTAGAAATCAAAAGTATGTTTTATCATAAATATAAAAGCATATACTGTCAGTCTTATTTTTCCCAGTTGGATACCGACTGGATACATTTTACATACAGTTTTAGTCTTAATTTTTAATTTGGATACCAATTACATACAAACTAGATATCAGGATTAGCAAGTTTTAGATTGGAATTTTAGTTTTGAAAAACATTTCATAAACAAAGTAGTAAGAATTAAATATTTTGAAACTCTATTTAGACACCAATTGCATACATTGTTAGTTTTCCAAATGGATATCAATTGGATATAACTCAATTATATGTTGTTTTTTCAGTTGGATACAAATTAAATACCAAATGCATGCGTGGTTAGACTTAATATTTTTAGTGAGATATCAGTTGGATACCAATTGGATACATTGATGGACTTAATTTTTTCAGTTGATACCAATTGATACCAGCATTACCTAGTTTTAATTTTTTGACTCTACATTTGAAAATAACTGCATACACAAAGGAGTAAGTAGAAATAATAAATGTTCTGAAATCAGAATTCATTAAGTTAAAAAAGATAAAATCAAAACATGTGTTTGTCACAATTAAACAACTAAATTAAAATAAAAAATAAATTATGACTATTTTTCAGCAGGGTAATTTGAGCATGTCTTCCTATTGTGTCCTTTCCCGATGACATGTACCACGCGTAATTGTAGATCTCTTGAATTTCGCATCAGCAAACCCCTTCCAGTGTTCAAGTTGTAGTCTCCCTACCTTTCTTTTAGAACCAGACGACAACAATTTAAGCTCTGACACATAATTTGGTATATCCCACGTATTCTCGCATGGAAGAGGCTCAACAGGAACATATATAATTCCCGCCATCTAAAAATCAACATATTTTTCCATTCCATCATAAATTATTGTGTCGGAATTACAGGATACAAAGTACAAATAATTTTTATACATATTTTATAACAGTTTTATGCAAATGAGTATACAACTTATAACAAATTCATATATTATTATGTAAATCATATTTTTTGGTCACTAACAGTATACAAATTTCATACAATTTTTATGCATATTTCAATACGAATTTCACGCCAAAAGTAAATAGTGGATACTAGATTCATACAAAAAAGAATATCAATCAAACCATTTCTAACTAGTAATTGTCTTTTATTATTTATACAGTACACCAATTTCATTTCATTATTATGCACAATTCTATATCAATATAATGCCAAAATTAAAAATTGAATCATATTAGATTCGTACCAAAAAATATATCAATTTTCATACAAGTTTGATATAAATAGTATACCAATTTCATACAAATTTTATGTCAATTCTTATACCAGAGTCATACAAAAAATGAATAATAGTTCATACAAAGAATGAACAAATTTAATTGTAGACATTAAAGTATACATAAAAAAAATGAAATTAGATTTTTTGTCCAGTAACTGTTTTCATATCATTTTTTAACGTTTTGTTGGTATACAATAAAAAAAAATTCACTCACAAATTCATTGCATTTTCATTAAATAGAACTCAAGTTCTTGAAAACCCTTCTCATTTGCCAATCAAAATCTCAAGTTTGATGTTAAAATCCATAAATGATTAAAGGTAATTGAAGTTTTAGGTTACAAAGGCTTACCCAAATGATTCACCACGAATAATCTCTTTAAAATCATCTCAAAGGGTTTTCCAAAACTCACAATGATAAAATAAGGTAAAACCTCGAAATGATAAACATAAACCCTCTCAGATCTCATAAAAGCGAACACTAGTTCGCTTTCGCGAATGTCGCGAACGCGACACTAGATCGCTAATGTTATCCCCGTAAAACTGGCCCTCTTGCTTTCGCGAGCAGGCCTTCGCTAACGTGAAGGTCGCGAAAGCGGCCAGGCGCTCGCAAACGTGAAGGTCAGGGGGGGAGGTCCTATCGCGAAAGCGATCAACCTATCGCAAACGTGATGCACACCAGTTATCAGAAAAACCAACCAACTCCCACAACATTGAAAAGACTCTTGAAATTCGTTCAGAATCCCAGTCACACAAATCAAATATGCAACTTGACTAAGCTCGGCGTTTCGAACTCAATGGAACCATCAAAATATGAATCTGTGGGTCTCTTTGATCTGAAATCCGTGAAAGTCACAAGAAACAAACATAACGTCGTCTATATCAAGCTCGGGACCTTTAAAAATTCATCCAAGACTTCACCTAGACCTAAAATCATCCCCTGAATCCAACGAAAATTTTGAAATTCTGATCCGAGCATCTAAATTCCGAGTGTTGACCAAAGTTAACCCAAAGGCTAAAATTTCACAAATTTCCAACTTTGGACCTCAAATCCTCAAAAAGACTCTTAATCTGAAACCGACAACTCTCTCATTCCAGTTTTCACATTCCTGGACTAATGGAATTGACGGAATTTCATTCTGAGACTCGAAAGTCCAAAGGACACCAAAAATCACTTTTTAACAAGTTTAGCCGTTTTAAGTTAAAAAACTTTCATAATTCACAACTTTTTACTCAAATCTCGAAACCAAATTCAAAACTCATTTAGAAATGGCTCGGGGTCAATATCGATAGGGGTAAAATAGTAATTTATGAAAATTTTCAAAAATGACCGACCGAGTCATTACATTTTTCTTACAAAAGACTTTATTTTAAATCAAGTTAAGAGTAGTCCTATATTTAAATAGGGTTCTCCTGTGTTAGAGTACGTAGGTGCCCGCATGGCCAAGTAGATCGGATCGTGATAGGAACATGACATATTGAAGTCTTCATGAATTTACCCACAATCAATCTGGTCCGCTCCGTTTGTCATCCCTAAATAAAAAGCGTATCAAGAAAATTAAATATAATAATTTGTCTGATTGAAAAGTCAACTCAACAAAATATATTTTGGTATTTAAAATTTGGTAAATATTTTGTATATCTGATTCGAAGAATAAACAAGTAAGAGAAATACCTTTTATTAAATCAACACTATAGGTAATAATTTAATTAATTAACCACTCACTACTACTATAAATACATCCCTAGTTGTACAACTTTGTCACACTACAACTTTATATCAATTTTTACGATTACTATGGACTCAAGCAATGTTTTTGGCCCTACTACCCCCCTTACCATCACTCAACAGGTTATTATTTAAAATTCACCTTTATTTTTGTGAACATATTTAATTTATATATCTATTAATATTTCAAATTTTGTTGCAGTTGCAATTGCAAAATGAGATCTACAATGAAAAAGTTAAGAGGTACTTTGATGCCCTTGAGAAGAAACAGGAATGTGAGCTGAAACTTCTCACTGCTATGCAAGAGCTAGAAATTGCTCTCCAAGTTCTGTTTGTGAATGAAGTAACAAATATTAAGTGATTTTTGTTCGTTTTTAGAATGGTGATTTTTCGATCAATTGTTTGTTTTAATTTATAAGTTGTTATTGTCATTGTTATTGTTGTCGTTATTATTGCTATATTTATTGTTATTGTTGTTGATGTTGTGGTTGTTGCTATTATTATCTATTGTTGTTTTCAAAGTTCTTTGTTCATACTTCGATTGCGTTTGGAATATATATATATATGGGTGAATTTAGTTAAAATTTATTTTTGAAGATGAAATAAGAAATGGACACATATCTTACTTTAAGATAATCAAAATTTGTGGATAAAAGGTTAAAAACTTTAAAGACTAGTTTACCTCTTTTTAACCTTGAAATATCATCTTCAAAATTTCCAAACAATTAAATACTTCTTAGTAGCTTAACAAAATTAACATTGTTTTCAAAATATATTTCAATTAAGTGAACATGAGTTTGCTAAATGGGAGCTAATATCACCAGTAATATATTTATTTTAGGCAGATTTTTAATAATTTCAACTTTTTAAAAATATATATATATGTGTGTGTGTGTGTGTGTGTGTAGTAGATAAACAAAATAAAGGTTGAAGAGCAAGATAAGATCCTAAATTAAGAATAAAAAATTACCTTGGAGCAAAGTTTTCCAATAATCAACAATACAAACTTGAAAAAGAACCAAAATAAATTGTCATATATATATATATATAGAACACAAAACTTTCATATTTTATTTTTATAAGAATAACTAAAAACTTGATATACAATATAATATACTCAATATACAATATTTTACAAAATTATTAAAGGTATTTTATAATTTTATACAAAAAGTAAATTCGTCTTCTTTCTTCAATTAAATTTAAAGCATCAAATTCATTCAAAAACACCTCATAACCTCAATTCAGTCTAACTACATATATAGAAAGGTTAAAGTCTTAGCCAAAAATTTAAGATGTTACAGATATATTACATATACATACGATTATTTTGTTGAAAAAAATTGTCACCTGTACAATGATGTAAAAAGCCCTACTAGTAAGGGACTCATTGATCTTGCATAAGGCTAAATTTTAGGCCCAGTTCAAATTTGTTTGGTGTTCTGCTTTTCGTTTGAATTGTCCAAATCTATATTTTTTAAATCACTTTGCAGAGTGATAAGTAGGAGGAAAATATTTACGAGAAACTATATCATTACACATATTTCACTATCATATATTATTATTATTTAAAATTTTAAAATATTATGTATCTTATCACTAATTAAGAATTTTCTACCATATATTGAGGATGATACACCTAGATACATGTGTTTTACTATCAGATACATTGAAATTGGGAGAGAGGCCAACAAGAACGGAAGGGAGGCGAGCGAAATTTGTTATGTATCCTAGATATATGTGAATCACACCAGATAAACACTTTTTTTTTACACTAGATACATGTATCTAATGTGTATCTAGTGTGGTTCACATGTATTTGGTATCTCAAATACATGGGAAAGTGGCGAGTGAGATTTGTTATGTATCTCAGATACATGTGAATCCACTTGGATATAGTGTTCTAGAACGGATTACACTTAATTTTGACCTCATATATTCTGAGATACATATATCTAGACATCTGAACGTATCTGGACGCACCAAAATTTGATAAGATTTATAATATTATAAACTAGAGTATATCTAAGTAATTAGCTCCTAAATATAGTGAGATTTATGTAAATTTTCCTTTTCTAAATTCACTTTGCAAAGTGGTAAGTAGGAGGAAAATATTTATGGAAAAAAAAAAAGTAGGGAAAAAGTATGATTCAAGAGAGCAGAACACTACTGTTAATTCATTTTCTTTTATGCCGCGATGTAAAATTTAACAAACAAAAAAGAATAAAGAAGAAAAAAACTTTATGCTAAAAATTCCATCATTGAAGAATTTTCTACGTACGGTGGTTCGTAATTGGTTAGGGCACCAATAATACAAAATACAGTCAATTGTACATAATAATCCTTCTAAAGTATATTAATATATTGTATTTGGTATGTAACTTACAATATTTTATCTTTTGTTGATTGTAATACATAGTTAATATGAAATACACATATAACAATATGCCTGCATAAATTCTAGTCATGTATCCAATATATCAAATGTATCTAGGCAATTATAAAGATTTTTTAACACGAGATACAAATGATTTTTCTCACCGCGAATCAATAAAAAATTTGTGTCATAAAAATATGATTTTCTCATTCATTCCATTAAACGAAAACGAACTTACTAAAAAAACGCATGAGAAACAAATCCTCACTAAAATACTTGAGAGCTTTCTTAATTTTTTCATGCAAAAATATGATTCAATCAAAATATTTGTGGACATATCTCAGTGAAAAATTCCAATGAAAATAGTAATTTTCTAGTAGCGGGGAAACCAAACTTCACATGATGTACACTATTATTGTAAAAATGACAAAAAAAATCACAAGTCATCAACTGTCGAATTCCCTAAAAATATTTCAATTAATTTATAGGACCATCTGCATATATAATGTAGTGTCTAATCGCACCCAAAAAGACACTCCATTACCTTTGTTTGTTAAAAGGGGTTCTTAATTAATTACCTTGACTAATAAGTAGTATGATTTAACATCAACACCTTTGTTTTATTTAGAACTTTTTGGTTTTTGGACCCGACGAAATTCGCGGTCACTATTCTTTGAGTGCACACTGAGTAAATCCCCTCTTGTGCAATAACTCTCAAGCCACATATGAGATTTAAATTGCACCTAGGCAAGTATGGTATGATTAGCTAGCTCGACTAAGAAAGCGTTGGTAAAATAAATCGATTTCTATAACCTCTCTTATGGGATATATACCACCTAGTGCATCAACTTAGTCAGTATTACAGTATTTGAAACTTAATCTAAGACAATCAACTGTTTTTTTTTTTATATATATATATAAAAAGTCTATAGCTTTATGAACAACACTGATCACTATTTTTTGTCTTTTTTGTTTCTTTATTTATTCGAGACAACTAATTAGGATTGTCTCTTTTAACTACCCTCTTTCATGGCAACGGCCAAATGTCTCTTGTAAGATTGTCTACTTTAAATAAATATAATTACGTTAGGTAGCTTTTAAAATATAATGTTAGTGGTAATTACTTTATAAAAGAAGTTGCTAACATGAGGCAACAAAGAATTCACTTGTTTCCATTTTATATTACTTGATTATTGTTACTTGATAAAAGAGATATTTAGTGATAATAGACATTGTTATAAAAATATTTAGTGACGATTGAGTTAATGTCATTGCAATCAGAGTTGTTAAAGCATTTAGCGATATTTATATAAAATATTGGTTATAAATACTTATATTATATTATTGCCACATAATCTTTAATTTGTTATAGTATGTTTAGAGAATTAAAGTTTTAAAAAATCTTTGATTATAAACTTTTAAGAATTATATAATATTTAACAGTAAAAGTTTAAGTTTGTACTACTCTTTTTTATGTAGTTCCGAAATATTTGAATTCTATCTAATTAGATCGATATATACTATTTGAATGAGATAAGAGGTGGATCAAGATTTTTAGTTGAGTTTTGAATCAGAATTATTTTTTTACTTACTTAAGTTTTGGATAAATTATTTATACATATTAAATAAATAAAAATTAATATAAATTTAAGGCTTGAACCAAAATTACTTGATTTTATCGAATTAGTATCTCAAAGATTGACTCCATCCCTGATTGAGATAAGCATAAATGAAGTAATCGAATCAAGAATTTATATAATCGACGTCGAACTGTAATTGAGAGGAAATTATTATTATGCATCATAATTACTTGTTATCGATAAGTATTTACCCACGGTAGCAGACCCATGTTTACAAGTTCATACCATACATGATATATCTATTAGCTTGATATAAATATAAAGTACGACTAAATTCTTAGCACCTGGTACCTTTCACGAGCACTAGGTCATTACATATTCTAAAAGGGGGAAAACATGAAGTTGGATTAGGATTTGAATTCTATCAAGTCTTAAAAGAACACAAACTTTCATTGAGTATTAAGAGTCAGTAGTACAGTAGAAAAGATATGAAAGACATCATAACATAACAAAAATTTGATGGCAGAAAAAAGATTAAAAGACTATTATATTTGTGAAGAATTTAAATGGGCCCATTATTGGTGGAACCATAGTTGACAGAGATTTTGGGTCCTGTATAACATGTGAACTAAGAAAGCCCAAAAGAGAGAGGCTATTTTCCTAGTATGTATAGGGTCAACCCCATTATCCAAAATATATTCAGAATGTAGGGACATATAAGTGGAGAATACTTTATGACATAAAACATAACTGCATATTACATCATAACTTCTTCTTTTTCCGCTCGGTGTTCGAAATCCACATTAAATCCTTGAGTTCTCATTGTGCACTGCAGGTTCCATTCTAGAGGAGGCGCTCAGACACTCCCAAAAGAATTTTCTCTATACTAGGACTCAAAATCATAACTTTAATATATTGTGATCAGTGTTTTAAAAGGTAGGGGCGTGAGGCGAGGCGTTTTATATAGTACAGGTTGAGGCGTAAGTCCCGAGATACGCCCTAAGTCTCATGAATGTACGAGGCGTAGTCTCATGTATATTCAATTTTATAGTTTTATTACTAATAAAATAAGCAAAAGTAAACCTTTTAATGATTTTACAAATATTTTTTTTATAAATAACTTATAATATATAGAAATTATATTACGATTTTTATTTGAGATAAGTATTAATAATCCGTACTGAAGAAAAAAAAGTATTATAATTAGTATTTGAGAAATATCATTACACCAATAATAAAAAATATGATTTAATGTAAAAAAGGTTAAAAAAATAAATTAAAAACTCCCGGGCCTACGTTTTTTACGCCCATGACTTACATTTTTATGCTCGAAGCTTACGCCTCAAATTTTAGGACTTACGCCTTATGGATATACGTCTTTAATTTATGCCTCGGAGCGTTTTTGGTACGCTCCACCCCGAGATTCGCCCTGGAACTCGCCCCAAAAATGTTTTTGAAAACACTGATTGTGATCTTTCACATGATAATTTCATAAAAATGTGTATCTATACGGAAGGCTTATTTATACTATGGACTATAGAGCACCAATTGAGCTTCTCTTTTAACTAAATTGGTAGGGTAACCAACATGGATTGTGGTGGCATAGTTTGGACCTATCCATTCTTAATTGAAGATTTCGTCTTTGAGTCTCTAGGAATGAAAAAAAATTATTGGGAGTATCGCCTCCAAAAATGAACTCTGCAATGCACATATTCAAATTCAGTCAACCCTCAATGCGGGTACATAACATCTAAGGAAAAACCAAATAACAAACAAACTTTGTACTTTATAGAGTAAATTGAACAAATAATCACTTTTCAGCTCCGGTAGAAATGATTATTATTCATTATCATGAAATTTCAAATTTTGCATACGAAACATGATATTGTACTCAGTTTCACATTAATTTGCATTTTTATGACATTGAATTTTTTTCGAGTCTCTAGAAATGAAAAAATTGTTGGGAGTGTCGTCCCCCAAAATGAACTCTGTAATGCACATATTTGAGTTCAGTTTGTAAATTTCTATGACCCACGTAATTATATTTTGATTTAATAATTAATATAAGTTAAATTCTAAATATGTGTGGAGAAGTGGGGGAAGTGGGGAAGTTACTTAGTAACTTCCAACTACCCATTAAGTCTTCCAACTACCTATTAAGTGGGGAGTTACTTGGTAGTTTTAAAACTATCCATCATCTCCACTACTCACCATGATGGAAAGTGGGAATAATGTTAAGAACTCTCTTATTTAAAGGGTCCTCTCTCTTCCATAAAGTTATAGTCTTATCCATCAAAGCTATTCATAAAGTGTAAGGCAAGAGAGAGAAACAACTCCTGAAGAACAATAAAGAAAAGACTTTCGCTCAATTCAAGTCAAGATTATAATGGCTGATTCGGGTATGGATTCTTGATTGAATTACTATATTTATATATATGTGAAAATCATGTAGTTCTACGGTCATGAATAATTGATAGGATTTATGAATGTTTAGATTGTTTATGTGTTCACAATCCCTTAAATCCTAACATGTGGTATCAAGAGCCTGGTTTAAGAACTAGTGATTTTCCATAGAATTAATGTTGTCTTTATTTGAAAACGGTAATGGGTATTGACCTAATTGTATGGCTGATTTGGATTCGGATTATTATGTTTTGAGTAGTTGAGTTTCACTCACTGAAAACTTGAATTTGTATTAGAACACTTGTTCTTTTTTTTTTTAAATTAAGAAAATATTTTTTTAGTAATGACCTTCAAAAGAACTCATGTGAGTTAAATAGTGAAATGTTGATCCATAATTTGTTTTGCTTTATAGCATCACTGTATATATAATGATTCATATATGCATAATGTTATTATCCCTTATTATTGTACTAATTTTTTCATATAAAGGTGTTTAGTATTAAGAGAAATAATTATTCACTATTATGATGTATTTTATTTTGGAATTATGTATATGTGATTCGTTAATCACCAAAGTGGTCGAATCTTTATGAATAAATAATTCTGAAATAAGTAATTAAACGTATATTCAATTATCCATTATTTTGATGCTTGTAACCGACATAACACTTATGGATATATTGAAGTTTTTGGATATAAGATATTTATGGATCACCCAAAGGTCGATTATTTATTTTATAACCATTTAACATTAAGGAGATAATTTAGATGTGTTGTTAGTTTTATTTATTTATCCAAAGATAATAAATATTATTGATTGACACATTAAAAATTATTGAATTACGTTAAATTCACATTTAAGCATCATTATGTCTAAAGTTGTATTTTGATGTTTCGCCCAAAGGAGGACATCAATATACATTTAAGAATTTATAAACCATTTCTGAATTTGATAGTATGTTTAATTCATAACTCAAAGTACTAACAAATGATCATATTATATTTGCAGCATTTGCTCTTCATTCGCACTCTGCCTCTGTTACGACCTTTAACGGTCTTAACTTCTCAAATTGGTGCGAACATATCAAATTTCATCTCGGAGTTTTAGATCTTGATGTTGCACTTTACACTAAGAAGCCAATTGCTATTACTGAAACTAGCAGTACTGAAGAAAGGTCCTATTATAAGCACTGAGATCGATCTAACAGATTAGGCATAATGTTTATGCGAATGAATATTGCGGGCAACATTAAGACTACTCTTCCCAAAATTGAAAATGCAAAAGATTTTCTGAAACTTGTGGAAGAATCCTCTCAAACTGCTGATAAGTCTCTTGCTGGGACACTAATGGGTACTTTGACCACCATGAAGTTTGATGGTTCACGTACCATGCATGAGCATGTCATTGAAATGACAAATGTAGCAGCTAGACTTAAGTCTTTGGGAATGGAAGTGGAACAAAATTTTCTTGTACAATTCATCATCAACTCATTACCGTCTGAGTACGGTCTTTTCCAAATGAACTACAACACCATGAAATACAAATAGAACGTGCATGAATTGTAGGAATGTTGGTTTAGGAGGAAGTAAGACCCAAGAATCAAGGAACCCACTCTATCAACTTTGTAAGTCATCAAGGAGCTGAAAAGAAAGGAAAGAAACATGCTAAGGGAAAACAGAGGCACCATAATGTTAATGAGTCCTCCTCTCAAATACGTAAGAAGGAACACAAGAATGATAAGTGTCGTTTCTGTGGAAAATCTGGACACTTTCAGAAAGATTGCCTGAAATTTAAGGCATGGCTCGAGAAGAAAAGTAAGCCTAGTGCTTTTACATGTCTCGAATCAAATCTAACTGAAGTTCCTTCTAATACTTGGTGGATTGACTCTTGTTGTACTATTCATGTTTCTAATACGATGCAAGGATTCCTTACAACACAAACCATAAACCAGAATGAAAGATATGTGTATATGGGGAATAGAGTGAAGGCTCCAGTTAAAGCTATAGGGACTTACCGTTTGATCCTTAATACTGGGTGTCACTTAGATTTACTTGAAACTTGTTATGTACCTTCTCTTTCGAGAAATTTAGTTTCTTTGTCTAAGTTAGATAAGACTGGATACTCTTTTAATTTCGATAATGGATGTTTTAGTTTGTTTAAACATAATTATCTCATTGGTATTGGTACTCTTTGTGATAACTTATACAAACTGAATCTTGATAATCTATTTGCCGAAACACTTTTAACTCTGCATCATAATATTGGAACCAAACAAAGTTTGGTGAATGAACAATCTGCTTTCTTGTGGCATAAACGTTTAGGTCACATATCCAAAGAAAGATTGGAAAGATTAGTTAAGAATGAAATTCTTTCAAATTTGAATTTTACAGACCTTAACGTTTGTGTGGATTGTATTAAAGGAAAACAAACAAGACACACAAATAAAGGAGCCACAAGAAGCACACAACTTCTTGAAATTATATACACTGATATATGTGGTCCTTTTGATATCGCATCTTTTAGTAAAGAAAAATATTTTATCACTTTTATTGACAATTTTTCACGTTATGGGTATGTCTATTTGTTACATGAAAAATCTCAAGCAATAAATGCCTTAGAGGTCTTTATTACTGAGGTTGAAAGACAACTAGATAGAAAGGTGAAAATAATCAGGTCAGATAGCGGTGGTGAATATTATGAAAGATATGATGAAAATGGACAACACCCAGGTCCATTTGCTAAATTCCTCGAAAAGCATGGCATATGTGCTCAATACACAATGCCTGAAACACCACAACAAAATGGTGTAGCAGAAAGGCGTAATCGTACATTAATGGAAATGGTTAGGAGTATGTTAAGTAATTCATATTTACCTCTTTCATTGTGGATGTATGCTTTAAGGACTGTCGTTTACTTACTTAATATGGTTCCTAGTGAAGCAGTTCCAAAGACTCATTTTGAACTGTGGACTGGTAGGAAACCTAGTTTAAGGCACCTGCATGTTTCGGGTTACCCGACATAAGTTAGAGTTTATAACCCACAATAAAAGAAACTGGATTCACGAACAATCAGTGGTTTCTTCATCGGTTATCCAGAAAAATCAAAAGGGTATAGATTTTACTGTCCTAATCACAGTACAAGAATAGTTAAAACTGAAAATGCTAGGTTCATTGAGAATGGTGAAGTTAGTGGGAGTGAAGAACCACGTAAAGTGAAAATTAAAGAAGTTAGGGTGAGAGTTCCTCTACCTTTTACTTCTTTTAAAGATGTTGTTCCTGAAGCTATTGTACAACCTAACAATCAACAAGAACAACAAATCGATGCTCCTGTTAATCTCAATGAAGCGATAATTAATAAACATGCAGTAGATGTACCACAAGAAATAGAATTAAGAAAATCTCAAAGACAAAAGAGATCTGTTATTTCTGATGACTATTTGGTATATTTACACGAGTCAGAAATTGACTTGGAAATTGATAATGATCCAGTTTCATTTTCACAAGCTATTGAAAGTAATAATTATGATAGATGGATAAATGCTATGAAAGATGAGTTGAAATTTATGGAACAGAATGAAGTATGGGACCTTGTTGAATTACCAAAAGGTTGCAAAAGAGTTGGGTGTAAATGGATCTTTAAGACCAAACGTGATTCAACTGGCAACATTGAACGTCACAAGGCCAGACTTGTTGCAAAAGGTTTCACTCAAAAAGATGGCATCGACTATAAAGAAACATTTTCACCCGTCTCTCCAGAAAAGATTCACTCATAATTATAATGGCTTTAGTAGCTCATTATGACTTAGAGCTATATCAAATGGATGTGAAAACAGCTTTTCTAAATGGAAATTTGGAGGAAGAAGTTTATATGAATCAACCTGAGGGGTTTTCTATTAAAGGAAAGGAACACATGGTGTGTAAACTTAAGAAGTAAATATATGGACTTAAACAAGCTTTCCGACAATGATATCTTAAGTTTAATGAAACTATTGTAACCTTTGGATTTAAGAAAAACATTGTTGATCGGTGTATATATCTGAAGGTCAGTGGGAGTAAGTTTATTATGTTAGTCTTGTACGTTGATGACATCTTGCTTGCTACTAATGATCTTGGTTTGTTGCACGATACCAAGAGATATCTCTCTAACAATTTTGAAATGAAAGATATGAGAGAGGCATCCTATGTGATTGGGATAGAAATATTTCGAAATAGATCACAATGATTATTGGGTTTGTCTCAGAAAGTCTATATTAATAGAGTGTTAGAGAGATTTAGAATGAAAAAATGCTCATCAAGTCCTATTTCAATTCAGAAAGGAGATTAATTTAGTCTCAATCAATGTCCAAAGAATGAATTGAAACGTAAGCAAATGAATGATATTCCTTATGCATCAATAGTTGGGAGTCTAATGTATGCCCAAACATGTACGATGCCAGACATCCGTTTCGCTGTTGGAATGTTGGGCCGTTATCAAAGTAATCCAGGAATGGATCACTGGAAAGCTGCGAAGAAAGTGTTACGATACTTGCAAGGAACTAAATATCATATGCTCACTTATAAAAGATCTGATCATCTTGATGTGATTGGATATTCAGATTCAGATTATGATGGTCTTGTAGATACAAGAAAATCCACATTTGGATATTTGTTCTTGTTAGCTAGAGGAGCAATATCATGGAGGAGTGCGAAGCAGTCTGTTATAGTTGCATCCACTATGGAAGTTGAGTTTGTGGCATGCTTTGAGGCCACAGTTCAGGCTAATTGGCTGCATAACTTTATTTCAGGACTTGGACTAGTCGACAGTATTTCTAAGCCGTTGAAAATTTATTGTGATACTGCAGCAGTCTTCTTCTCTAAAAACGATAAGTATTCGAAGGGTGCCAAGCATATGGAATTGAAATACTTTTCAGTTAAGGAAGAAGTCCAGAAACATAAAGTGACAATTGGACATATTAGCACCAAGCTTATGATTGTTGATCCTTTGACGAAAGGATTACCGCCCAAAACATTTGTTGAACATGTTGAAAGAATGGGTCTTATTGATAGCAATTAATGACTTTCAGTAAAGATTTTATTATGTTTATGCAATTGACACTTTGAGCTCAACTATATATATGTTTTTGTTGTTACCTGTTTTCTCTTGTATACGTAATATTGAGAATGATGATGACAGGTTCTGACTTAGATAAAGTATTCTAAGCATTATTGTGTACCCATTATCTATTTGAAAGGTTGTGTTAGGTAATAGACTAATATTGTAGTGCATGGAAAGGACTATGCCAAATAAAGTGGTGTACAACTGCCATGACTCATATTAGTTGATTTACTTAATGACAACGAATGATGTTGGATTTAACATTGTGCACATGATGATTAACATGCATATTAAACCATTAAGTTAAAGGTCGTGCGCCAAGTGGGAGAATGTAAATTTCTATGGCCCACGTAATTATATTTTGTTTAATAATTAATATAAGTTAAATCCTAAATATGTGTGGAGAAGTGGGAAAGTGGGGAAGTTACTTAGTAACTTCCAACTACCCATTAAGTCTTCCAACTACTCATTAAGTGGGGAGTTACTTGGTAGTTTTAAAAACTACTCATCATCTCCAATACTCACCATGATGGAAAGTGGGAATAATGTTAAAAAATCTCTTATTTAAAGGGTCATCTCTCTGCCATAAAGTTATAGTCTTATCCATCAAAGTTATTCATAAAGTGTAAAGCAAGAGAGTGAAACAACTTCTGAAGAACAATAAAGAAAAGACTTCCGCTCAATTCAAGTCAAGATTATAATGGTTGATTCGGGTATGGATTCTTGATTGAATTACTATATTTATATATATGTGAAAATCATGTAGTTCTACGGTCATGAATAATTGATAGGATTTATGAATGTTTAGATTGTTTATGTGTTCACAATCCCTTATATCCTAACACGGTTATCCCTCAATGTAGGTACCAAACATCGTGAGGAATCCCCCACCCCCAAAAAAAAAAATTGTAGAGTAAAACGAACAAAAAAAAACATTTTTCAACCCCTCTAATTAAGAAATAATTACTATATTGATTGTCATGAAATTTCAAATTTCGTATATGAATCGTGAGAATATTATACTGAGTATCACATTAATTTGCAATTTCATGACATTGATTATTTTTTTTAGAGAGATTAAAAAAAATGGCCAGTTAACGCTATTTTTCATAATTCTATATTGTTGTATCTTGCATGCATCATTACGAAGAAAAAAACTTTACTTGAATGTAGTAATTCTAACTGGTAGGAAAATAATTAATTTATCCAAATTTTAACTTTAATCAACTATATGCTTATCAATAATCAAACAAAAAGACAAAATCTATTCATTATTCCATATGTATCATTTTTTATGACACTATGTTTTTATTAGTCAGTTTAAAATAATGATATTTTTGTTAATTTTAAATAACTTAACTCAAATTGTTTTATTGTACCTTGATTACGAATTTTAGTAGTCATCTTAATTTAAGATTACAAATTTTCATATTTTAAAAAAAAAACTTCATGTCCATTAAAATTTTCAAAAAAAGAATACTTTAAATTTAGCAAATAAATGTATACGAACATGCTTCTAAAGTTTGCATGCGTTTAAACTTTAATCCCTTTATTTATTTCTTTTATTTGTTCTTTTTTTCCAACGGTTGTGTTTAGCTAGTTCATCTTCAAACATAAAAGTTATGTTTCTGAGTTTTGTTACAAAAAAGTCTAATACAAAATAATTGAAAAAAAAGGTCCTTTGACACGTGTGATGTTACTTTATCCAACGTTAACAGATCATGTCAATTCACTTCACTTTTTTTTATTTTCCCCTTAATAATGCATGACAGTCAACTATATTATCCTAACTAATTATAATCAACTCAGATTCAAAAAAAACTGCTGAATTATTGAAATATTTGACTTTGAGGATACATAAATATCCAATCATAATGTATTTTAAACTTAAGAATATGCTTGTATTAAAATACTCCTATTCCGTTCATATTGTTCCGGCATAACACATAAACATACTTTTTAATTTGACCTCAATTCATATTTATATCCTCCAACTTTTAGTATCCACAAGTAGATACTTAAACTTGTATAACGTCGAACAAATAGATACATGTGTCGTACATGGCATTCTACATGGCAATTTGCATCTTATGTGTATTATGTCATGTAGGACTCATGTGTCTATTTGTTCAACTCTATACAAATTTAAATATCTACATGTGTACACCAAAAATTGGAGGGCATAAACATGGAATGAAGCCAAGTTAAATGGTACATTTAAGTACTTGACACACTTTCTAAGAAATGATAAATCAAGTAACAAGATATTTTAACTATATCACTTTTTATTATTATATGTTGGAAAATAAATATAGTACTAAATAATACGGGTCAAAATAGGTATAAATGATAAATTATTTTTCTAATTTTTTAAATTGGACAAATAAAGCAGACATCTATTTTTAGTATAGTAAACAAGTAAAAGTCTGTCATGAAAAGAATATATGTCACATTTCTATAAATTTAACTTTAATTTTTTTAATCATTAATGAAATTATTCATAATCACATAAATATTTGAAAAAATTCATTGTAGACCATAAATTTCAAATGTATTTGATTCCTTCTTAATCCTTATATCTAATTAAATGATGTTACAGAAATTGAGACGGAAGACATTAATAAAGAGGATTGTAATGAGATTTGAATGGAAGAAAACTTTTTGAGATAAACTCACGGAATTTGTTGGACCACTTTATCAGAAGAATATTTTTTTAAAAATAAATAAATTAACTTCTTATAGATTCCTCGATCGTTTGATAAAGCTATATTCCAGAAAAGAAACTTCAAACTAGCTTATTTTTGCTATAGTTATAATTATATATATATTCAACCAAGAAATATTGTTGCTTTTAGATATAATGATTAAGTTTTACTTTTTTGCTTTTAAAAAGAGAGGAGCAAATCGAATTAAACAGAATACTTTTTATTATTTTAATTCTCTACTTCCCAATTTGCTACCAAAAAGATAGTGGACTGAATTTTAACTTTTTTCTTTTACTTCCAATATTTTAGGCTACTGATTATCTTTACCCACTAATAAAGTTATAAAATATTAAATTAAAACACATAAAGTTTTGTTTACTGATAAGATTTCACCAAAAAAAAAAAAAGTTTCTTATATGCACCACAGAGAAAAAGACTCGACCTTCACTAAACTTATTTATTAATTTTTTATATTGTTTAAGTGGAAAATAATTAAGTGAGTCCAATCGGATAACACTTACTTTTAAATTTAAACTTGTAATAATACGATTCAAATTATGATTTCTTGATTGCTTGAATAATCTCCGCAATATTGACACTAAAAATATAATGACGGCAAATATTTACTTTATAGTTTGTAAGATTTGAGAGTTTATAATTGAATTAAAGTATTTGTTCGTGCAAAAGTATATATATCGAAAATTTTATAAATATAACGACTTTTCTGAAATAGCGCATGCAAGAAAAATAATTATAGGATAGTAGATTTTATTGTATCTTGAATGGAATTGTGTAATCCCAATTAATATAGGCATAATATATTTTTTAAGGAAAATGGTATCACATCAAAGCTTTTCTTATTTCAATTGAATTTTCATATTTTTCCAACAATATTTACCTTCATCTTCTTCTTTTTTCCTTCATATTTTTTTCTTTCTATACATTTAATCATGTAGAATTAATAATGTTGTGTTTTCCTGTTGTCTTCATATTTCAATTTTTTCAAAAGCAAAGATTCTGCATGATCATTGGGGCATTGTTTGTGTGCATGCATGAGTGATCAGTGAGACTATTCATGTATATGTACTCCCTTTCCTTCGTTTCAATTTATTTATCGTATTTTAATTTGATACGGAATTTAAAAAATAAAAGAGACTTTTGAAATCTCGTTATCTTAAATTAAAAATATGTCAGATATACTAAAATGTTTTTAAATTTTGTGGTCTTAAACATGTCATGCGGAAAGTTGAAATTAAAAAATTGCTAAAAAGGAAAGAGATTGACGTTCTTTTCAATTGAACTAAAAAAAATAAAATAAGACAAACAAATTGAAACAAACAGTGTATAGGTGAGGAGAAAAACAGTAGATCAAAGGTTTTAAAACAGTATCACTGACAGTCATAATGTATACAGTATACACATATTTGTAAACTGTAAAGTGAGTGTTTTGGATTTATACAGTACTGCCCTTATTAATCTGTATATTTTTTGTTGGATTCATCGAAATTGCACCTTAAAACGGACAAACAATCTTACTAACTATTTTGGCTATTTCCCTCTTAAATCACTTCCTATTTTCTTTTTTTTCTTTTTTTTTTTGGGGGGGGGGCGGGGGGTAAATTAAAATATTTATTGGCTGCTAGTTTAATATTATATGAATTTATAGAGCATAAATTTCATCTTTTTGTCTATACATATTAGTATACAAACTTGATGTTTTATACTTATAAATAAAATAATCTAATGATGTTGCTAATAGAGGAATCTTAATATTTTTAGCCCGCTTCCACCCACTTATACCCGAAATACACTATCGTCGATATATGTTCAGTATATGATAATATATAATCAATATACACATTGATTATATTTTGATTATACAATTCGTACATGTGGTGATAGTGGTCTGAAATTTGATGAAAAATGTGAAAAATTAAATATACACTCATAATATAGGTAACATTTAATATTTCCACACCACATATAATATTCTGACAAAAAGTGTGTATATACTCAGACCACCCTTCACCTAAGATGTTGCCCATATATATATATGCTAAATTTACAAAAAAAAATGGGGGGGGGGGGGGAGGGGGGGGTTGTTACATTACAAGCATAAGTTGGTTTA
>JAJONR010009704.1:0-27078 GCA_029582245.1 Solanum etuberosum
TATATATTATTGGAAGTAGTATTGAGCACCGATATGGGGATGAGTTCAGACAACTCAAAATTCACATAAACCATGTATGCCAACATGGGTAAAGGGTCATACTTTTTAGATGATTCCTTATTGAATTTAAGCATAGCTTAGTGAATCCACTTAGTTGCGGATGTCCTATAATCCAGCAAGGTACAGGACAATTCTGGCAGTGTGGGTGAGACGATGTATCATCACATAGCTCATAGTGATGGTTGTCGGTTTGAGAATCTCCCAAATAAGAGTAAAGAGTTTATTATTGTATTTTTATATACATTGAATTATTGTGTACTGTTTTAAAAGCTTTATTTATACTGCATCTTTACTGTTGCTTTTATATTGAATTGAGATGAGTATCCTTGAGTTGAGTTGAGTCGAGATGAGTGTGTATGTTCTTCTTTTTCCAGTTCAAGCTTATGTTTGTGCTTTAGAGTTCCCCTTGTATGCTCGTACATTTGATGTACTGACGCCATTTGGCCTGCATCTTTTCATGATGCAGATACATGTATTCAGGGTAATCAACAGGCGCTCCGTTGATACCACTTGCAGTCCCAGAGTTGCTTTGGTGAGCCTCCTTGCTTCCAGAGGATTTCCCATTTATCTTTTAGTCTTGTTAGGATGTCGTGGGTCTTGTCCCAAATTCCGTTGCAGTATTTTAGAGGCTTTCTAGACAGTAGTAGTTGAGGAGTCTTTTTATCTTTTCCTTTGTTGATGTTTTAAAGACTGTGAGTTGAACACTTATGTTCATTTAAGTATTTCAAATAACTTTGAGTTTAAACTGTTTTCATCAATGAAATCTTTATGAGTTGCGTTACATTTGAGGTTCCTTTACTGTTGAGTAAGTCTTCCGCTGAATAATGAGCCATGCCAAGGGTTCACTTGGGGACCAACAATGGTTCTCGAGTGCCGGCCACATCCAGGATTTAGGCTCAGGGCGTGACAGATTAATGCCTAAAATAGGTCGTCTTGATCCGAATTCTAGACCTATATAAGTCTTTTAAGCCTAAAATCTAAATATTCTAATTCATTCTTCAAACTTCCCCAAATCCCTCCAAGTTCTTCCCCCAAAATTTCTCTCTCTAAAGCTTGAAGAAGAAGTCTGGGGTTTCAAGATCAAGTCTCCAAATTCACCATTGATTGTGGGCTTTTGACATAGGGTTCCTAAATTCTCCAATTTTACAAGTTAGAATTCTCCAATTGAAGTTAGGGTTTTATTAAACCGCATGGGTTCTTTTCTATTTTGATCCAATTGATGGCTTTATGTCTTTTTATGTATGAATTGAAGTAATCACATCTTTTTAAGTTGAATTCCCATTAACCCATGTGTGATCCATGATTTCTAGACTATGATCATATGATGAGGTTTTGAACTATGAAAGATGAATTTGTGAAGATATGCATGTTCCTTTATGAAATTGACATAAATGATTGAAGGTTACTTTGAGAATGAAGCATCAATGTTGTTGTTATTTTGTGAAAGGATTTCTCACATACTACTCAAAACAAGAATGTGAAAGGGTTTTCTCACATGAAGGATTCATAGGGTTGAAATGTTTTCTCAACTAAACTTTGAATCAAGATTTAGGAGCTATTGTAATGAACTCTAGCTTGGATTGGCTACTTAATTGTACCTTTCCATGGATAATAAGATGAATATGATTAATGACTATTCCATGAGATTTATGCTTAGCACTGAGTGGACAAGTGGCGATAACCCATAAATATGTGCCACCATAGGTTTGTCTTAGATATACTTTAGCTACTGGATCCACTTTAGCTCAGATTTCATATCCTTACCTTGGCAAGTAAGGACACCCCATTTCGGTGTGGGGAAGACATCAGATTCCATGTTATAGCTCACGTGGTCTATGTCGGTTAATGGCAAACTTCCCACAATAATGAACTAAGATTACTTGTAGAATTATCTCAAATATGTTTTAAAGATGTCTAGCTTGCATTGACCATGATTATGACTTATGTTTTCTAAAATGTTATTTTATGATTTAGCTCGGTCATTGCATGTCATGTAAAGTCCTTTTTAGGATGTTTTCATAACTCTTATGCATTGCTATCATACTTAGTACATTCCATGTACTAATGCATACTTGTGCCTACATTGTTTCACTAATGTAGGATCCAACGCTTCCATTCTGCACACTCGTGGCTAGTTGATCCCTTTGAGCTTTTGAATATTGGTGAGTCCTCATGTTTTGAGGACCGAGACTCTTTACTGCTTTATGTCATTTTCTGTCATACCCCGAGCCTACACTCTGGACGTGACCGGCACTTGAGAACCATATTGGCCTAGCTGACTACTTAACGGAAGATTTACTCAAAAGAACTAGGAACTTCAATTACATAATTAAACTCAACATGTCTCAATAACAACTTAACTCAATGAATATCTGGAAATACCTAAATAAACATAAGAAGTCATCTCAAGGTCTCAAAACATCAATAAGGAAATAGTGAGAGACTCCTCAACTTCTAACTATCTATGAAGCCTCTAAATACTAAGATAGATGTCGGGACAGGACCCCCAATAGCTTAACAAAATAGGAAATAACTGTGAATTCCTCCGGAAAGGAAGGAGGCTCACCAAAGCTAGCTGGAGCACAAATGGTATCAACGAAGCACCTGTTGATGACCCTGAACACCTGTATTTGCATCATAAAATGATTCAGGTCGAATGACGCCAGTAGATTGAATGTATGAGCATGTAAGGGGGAAACTGAAAGCATAGACAACTGAAATGATCTGGATGGAAGACATACTCACCTCAACTCAACTCCAATACAAAAGCAACAATGATAGATGCGATATTTAGAAAATTATTAAACAGGATATATAAACTCAATGATGTACAAAAATACAATAAGATACTTTTTTACTCTTATTTAGGAGATTCTCTAACCGACAGCCATCACTATGAGATATGTGATTATACAATGTTTGGCCTACGCTGCCAGAACTGTCCTATACCTTGCCGGGGTATAGAACACCTCAACTAAATGGATCCACTAAGCTATGCTTAAAAGCAATAAGGAATCGTCTAAAAAGTACGACCCTTTACCCATGTTGGCTACATGGTTTATGAGGAATGTGAGTTGTCTGAACTTATCCCCATATCGGTGCTCAATACTACTCCCAATTATATATAAACTCATGCTCAAATGTATAAAATATAACTCCTCAATTTGAGGTAATTACTCAAAAGATCCTCTTAAAAGAGGTAATACTCTGAAACATCTCTGAACTCATAAACCCATTTAGAAATCAATATTTCTCTCTTTTAAATGTAAAAGTATTATATTTGAAAATACTTAGTTCCCTTATACTCTTTTTAATCATGAATACAACTCTTCTCATTCTCATAGTTACTTTCTCAAGACTTAGCTCAAAAGCATTGTTGATTACAAAAGAATTCTCAAAATGACTCAAAAAGACCTCTTGAACTTTCCTCCAAAACTTACTTTAGATTGGAATGTAAATTAAAACATGTGATTCGGAAATGTAGGATCTCTCAAGGATTAATGGAGAATTTAGAAGCTAATACAAAGAAAAGAATGTAGTCACGATTTAAAAGAACACGTCCAGAAATGAAGCACAGAAAGAAAAGGACCAGGCGACCCTGGCGTACTGAGTGGCGCATCGCCATAGGGCCTGAACTTCAGAAGTAAGGCCTTGGCACATTACTTGTGCGTTGCGACAGGGCCTGAACTACTGACGTTCAGTCTCGGTGCTATGGGTGGCGTGCCACCCCAGCCCCCTACCTAGAAAATCGACAAATTTTTCTTCTCAATTTAGGGTCCTAACTCGTTTAGAATTGAATGATTACTCCTAAACTCTTCTTGATTCTCAAAAACAACACAAATTAATAGAATTTCTCATACAAACCTTCTCAAAACACGACTCTTACCAATGATACACAATACCGAAGATTTCACGACCTTCATTATTCAAGAATTGAACAAATATCAAGAAACTATTCAAGAACTCTTTGATTCAACGATTTCAGGGATAAAATCAGATGTATGGTGTGAGGAAGAACCAGTCCATCACTGTGAGAAGCCTTACAGACCTGGAAAGAATGATGTTCTTGGCGAAATCCACAAGTCTTGAAGAACGCTTGAACTTAGCCGTTTTTCTCCTCTTGAAACCTCGCTCTAAATCCCTAAGTGTTTAGGTATGTGAAAAAGTGGTCTAAATCAGATTAGATCCTTATTTGTGATGAAAAACATTTTAGGCCTAGTGGGAAAAGGAAAATACCAAAATACCCTTTCCTAAAATGAATAAAATGCCTTAAATCGAGAGGCTTCACTCAAACGGGCATAACGTTTTACTCTAAGCTCAAAATTTAGCAAACTTGTCGGCGTTGGAAAGATGACTCAAAGACCTTCAATTTGATAGCTCATGGGCCACCTAATTCTTTATGTGCTAAAGGATATAGTCTTTTGAAGTTGACCCTAAACTAAAAACTGATGAGTGACTTGCACGAATTTCTATTGAGCTCTTTCGAAGTCCGACGTGTTACAATATCTTCCTCTTGGGAACATTCATCCTCTAATGAGATAAAACTAATAATAACATGGGCGGGAAGTGTCTAACAACCCAGTCTCAAACACACATCATGCAATTAACATAAACTCAACATATCAACTGAAAGAGTACTTTACAAGAGTTAGTACCTTGGTCTGGAATTTCTTCTGAAGGAAAGAGGTGAGGGTATATCTTCTTCATATCCTACTCGGCCTCCCAAGTAGCTTCCTCAACAAATTGATTCCTCCATAAGACCTTGACTGATGCAACTTCTTTGGTACTCAACTTGCGAACCTGACGATCAAAAATCTGAACGGGCATCTCCTCATAAGATAGACTGTCTTTGATACCAATATTCTTCGTAGGTACAATAAGTGAAGGATCGCCCAAAGATTTCTTTATCATGGATATGTGAAATACCGGATTGACTGCTGCTAACTTTGACTGTAACTCCAACTCATAAGCTACGTTGCCAACTCTGTTGGATATCCTGTAAGGACCAATGTACCGGGGACTGAGTTTCCCCTTCTTACCAAATTTCATGACACCCTTCATCGGTGAAACCTTCGAGTAGACCCAATCATCAGCCTCAAATTCTAAGTCTCTCCTCCTAACATCTATATAAGATTTCTGACAACTTTGCAATGTTTTCAGCCTTTCCTGAATGATCTTCACTTTCTCCATGGCTTGATGAACCAAGTTTGACCCTATCAACTCAGCTTCACCAACCTCAGACCAACCAATAGGAGATCTACATCTTTGGCCATAAAGAGCCTCATAAGGAACCATCTGAATACTGGAGTGATAACTATTATTGTAAGCAAATTCTATGAGAGGCAAGTGGCAATCCCAATTACCTTTGAAATCTATTACACATGCCCTCAACATATCTTCTAGGGTCTGAATTGTACGCTCTGCATGGCCATCCGTTTGAGGATGAAAAAAAGTACTAAGGTTCACCTTAGAACCCAAATCTTTCTGGAAAGACTTTCAAAACTGGGCGGTGAATGTTGCACCTCTATTTGAAATGATAGAAACTGGAACTCCACGAAGTCGGACTATCTCTTGAATGAATAATATAGCATAATCTTCTGTTGAATTGGTGGTCTTTACCGGCAAGAAATGGGATGATTTAGTCAGCTGATCTACAATCACCCAAATTGAATCATGCTGCCTGTGAGATCACGGCAAGCCAGTAATGAAATCTGATGAGTCAGGAATTTTGAATCATTTTGGGCTTGTTATCTAATGAATTAGTGTCCTCAATGCCTATTTTGTGTTCATAACTGATGTTAAATTGTTTATGTGCAGCCATGAAGGCGTAAGAACAAGGCAAGGACATTACATTGTGAAAAGAAGCAAAAAAGTTGGAATAGCTGAAGAAAAGTAAGGTTGGAGCTCACAAAAGTCACTCAGCGACTCGCCGAGTGAGCTTCTAGCTCACCAAAAGGTCCCTCGAGTTGGCTCATGAACTAAGCCAACTCGGTGAACCAAACTGCAATTTGGCGATGCACCGAATGGAATGGCAAGCTCGATCCAGCTCACCCAAATGAACAGAACAACTGGAGAAGGAAGTCAAGTCCAATCGGCAAAAAAAATATACCAAACAACGAATTGCCGAAGCCAAACGATGACATCCATTGGGTTCACCAATTGAGAAGTCAAGAATTCAAAAGCTGAAGCAGAACATTGGCGAGAAGGCGTGTTTATCGGTGGATCACCGAGCCATTCAGTGATCGTGACTAACTTCACCGATGGGACCACGCAGTGAAATTTTGGGAAGTTTTTGGAAACGTATAAATTGGTTTTTGAAGGGAGAGAAAAGGGACTTACACAAATTTTTAGAGATTTTACATACTTTTACAATACTGAATTCTCTGAGAGAGGGTTTCGAGCATAGATATTGAGGTTTTAAGGTTTTAGTCTTAATTTTTGCATTGAGCATTGGAGATTTTATCATTCCGATGGAACATCTTTTTGGTAACTATATCTTGCTGTTTGTTATGCTTGGCTTAACCCTATTTCCTTAGGGGTATGACTATGTAATCGAATACATAAATTAGTTTGTGGGTATTGTTAATTGCTTGATTTAATGTTGTTTTGAATGGGTTCAGTTATTTATTCATGTTTTCATTTATGAACTGAAGTTGCAAATTTAGTTCTATCTTTAACTCTCTATGCTTGCTTGTGAAAGTTGCTTAGAGTGGAGTATATGATTGATAGTTTTATTGACTTGTGTCTTTACAACCCAGCTTGATAAAGTGGGTTAAATTAAGGATTTGGGTTGCTTTGTATTTTTAATCTTGTTGAGGTTCAAAGAACTTGCTTGAAACATAATAGCTGATTTAAAAGTGGTTGTTATAATTACAATCCATGCTACCCATTGAGATTCAACGACTTAAAGCAATTATTCATTACCCATTAAGTGAAATTAGTATTCGATTGCTCACACACTCCTAAGGTCCCCTCTCTACTTGTTTAAACACCGCATTAATTGTCTTCGTTAATAATTGATTACCAAACTCTTAATTGATAATTGAAACTTATTGATTTACATTATGTTACATGTTATTTATTCCCATTCTACAAGAAGTTAGAGCACTTCTATACTTCGTACTTGAATTCTCTTCCGTACCATTCCTCTTGGGATCGACCCTAACTCACCGTTGGGTTTATACTTGCTAGCGACCGCCTACACTTTGAATTATAAGAGGTGTAGTTGAGCATTATCAACAATAGCACCGCTGCCGGGGATTGATGTTTAGAATTCTCTTATTGAAGTGTTTTTGTGAACTAATTTGGTTGCAGTAGAACTTTCTTATTAGTGTTTTTGTTGTTTGCTCTTAATAGGCGAAGAAATGAGTGTGAATGGAAGGAATGCTTCTAGTCAACTTGGCACAATGACGACATCAGAAACTTGAATGATGTAAATGCGGATCAAATGGGAAGTGCCGGTGCTATTCGTTTTCCCCCAAGTGTGGGCAACACTATTTTTCATGTGACCAGAACTATGCTTCAGCTTCTCCAAATGAAAGGTTTCTTTGAGGGACTTACTCATGAAGACTCTCATGATCACATTCGGAATTTTGTGGATGTGTGTGGACCATTGTCCTTCAAGAATATCTCTCAAGAGTCAATCCTGCTCAGTTTGTTTCCCTTTTCTCCGGTGGGGGAAGCAACAAAGTGGTTGGCCGAACTACCAAGGGAATCTATTACTTCTTGTGAGGAGCTCACAGAGGTGTTCTATGAAAGATTCTTTCCTCCCTCGAGGATGTTGAAGTTGAGGGACAACATTTAAAATTTCAAATGGATTGATGGTGAACCCATTCATGAAACGTGGTTGGGGTTACAAAAGCTACTACTCTAATGTCCTACTCATAGGTTGCCAGATAATGTGCTCTTGCAATATTTCTATCGGAGTCTTGACATCGTCAATAAGGGTGTCGCCGATCAATTTATTAGGGGTGGAATTATGAGACAACCATTTGCCATGGCGTTGGCTTTGCTTGATGATATGACCAAGATTAATTGAGCATGGCATACAAGGGAGGATCAAGTGTCTCCTTTCAATGTTGGGTTGACTAAAGAACAAATGGAAAAAAACCAAGAGCGTGATGAAAACATGGCTAAGATGATGACCCAAATGGACTTGTTGACAAAACATGTAATAGGAGGTGGTTATAAGGCCTTGAATGCGGTTCGTGCTATTAGTGGGATGATCCTGGATGATGCACAATTTGAAGCCATGTATAATGAAGAAGTACAATTCTTGTCGAACCAAGTGGGGGGTTCTCGTCCAAGCTATCCAAGGCAGGACGGGAATCAGGGTTGGAATAAAGATCATGATGCTGGTTGGAGAGATAGGGAACGGGATTGGCGTGATAGGGGTGCAAATTGGAGAGAAAGAGATGGTGATAGAGATCGTTATGTGCCTCCTCATGACCGTCCAAAACCTAAGGAACCAAATACCAATCCCGAAAGCTTTCAGACTGAAGATATGCTTGCCCGCATCCTAAACAAGGTGAAAGGATCGGATAAAGTGCTCAAGTAGATGAAGGCTGATTTCTCCTCTTTGAATCAGACGGTGACCTCCCATTCAGTTTCTATAAAACAACTTGAGACCCAAATGGGTCAAATTTCTGCTCAGTTGAATCCAGGACCAAAAGGGGATCTTCCTAGTGATACCATGGTCAATCCGAAGAAAGATAATGCACAATGCATGGCCATCGTGACCCGGAGTGGTAAGGTTGTGGAAAGTGATGTGCCAAATGATAATAATACAAGTTTAAGCAAAGAGAAAGCCATTGTTTTTGAAAGTGATGTACCTGCCGAAGAGTTGAGCAATTAAGCCTCCAATGCGGTTGATGATGCACCAAAAATGTTGTTTCTGGTGATATAAAAAGTCAAATATGGATATTGTTCCTCCCTCGGTACCTACAAAGACGCTTCCAAAAGTTACTCCACCATTCCCTCAAAGATTGAAGAAGAGGGATGAAGACGTAAAGTTCCAAAAATTTCTTTCCATCTTCAAAACTCTTTCCATTAATATTCCTTTGGTGGATGCGTTGTTAGAAATGTCGGGTTATGCAAATTTTATGAAAGATTTGGTCACTAAGAAGAGAAGTATGGATTTCGAGACGATTAAAGTATCCCATAGTTGTACTTCCATTATGTCGAGGACGTGGTTGTCTAGAAGGATGACCCGGGGGCATTTACTATCCCTTGCACTATAGGGAGGTTTCAATTTGTAAAGCATTGTGTGATTTGGGGGCGAGTATAAACTTGATGCCCTATGTCATTTTCAAGGAACTTGGGCTAGGTGAGCCTAAACCTACAACTATGCGTCTTCTTATGGCTGACCGCTCTATCAAGCCCCCTATTGGCATACTTTATTACATTTTGGTGAAGGTAGACAAATTATATTTCCGGTCGATTTTGTGATCCTTGATTACGAGACTGATGGCGAGGTCCCTATTATTCTTGGTAGGCCATTCTTGGCTATCGGGAAAGCTCTTGTTGATGTGGAAAGTGGTGAACTAAAATTCCAGGTAAATGGTGAGGAAGTTACATTCAATAATTGTAAATAGATGAAGCAACCAAGTGACCACCATGTGATATTGGTCATTGACGTGATTGATGAAGCGGTTGCTAGTGTGAGCGAAGTTTCTTATGTTGGTGAATCTTTGGCTGACATCCTTTTGAACTATGATGGGGAGGAAATTAAAGATTATGATGAGGTAGTGGATGCTCTATCGGGTTTAGATTCTTATTCTTAGAGCCCTTTGAAACTTGATATCGATTTGAAGAATAGGGAAAGTCCTCCCGCAAAGCCATCTATTGAAGAACCACTGAAGCTCGAATTGAAGGTACTTCCATCTCACCTTTGTTATGTGTTCTTGAGAGCCAATAATACTTTACCTCTGATTATTGCGGCTGACTTGCTTGAATGGCAAGCGCAAGCGCTTGTTAGTGTGTTGAAAAGATTTACCAAGGCTATTGGGTGGACGATTGCCGACATTGTGGGAATTCGTACTGGTATTTGTACTCACAAGATTCAATTGGCTAGTGATAGTAAGCCAAGTATTGAACATCAAAGGAGGTTGAATCCTCCAATGCAAGAAGTCGTCAAGAAAGAGATTATTAAGTGGCTTGATGCGGGAGTTGTCTACCCTATTACGGATAGCAAGTGGGTTAGTCCCGTCCAATGTGTTCCAAAGAAAGGAGGTATGACCACGGTCCCTAATGAAAAAGTTGAGCTTGTGCCAATGCAACCGGTTACCAGTTGGCGTGTATGTGTAGGCTATCATAAGTTGAATGCGTGGACTGAGAAAGACCATTTTCCGATGCCCTTTATGGATCAAATGCTTGATAGACTTGTGGGTCGTGGATGGTATTACTTCTTAGATGGTTACTCCGGTTATAATCAAATCTCCATTACAACGGAAGATCAAGAAAAGAGAACCTTCACATGTCCCTATGGGATGTTTGCTTTCAAAAGAATGCCCTTCAGATTGTGTAATGCACCGGCGACGTTTGAACGATGTATGCTCTCTATTTTTGCTGATATGGTAGAGAATTCGATGGAGGTTTTCATGGATGACTTTTTGGTTGTGGGAGATACATTTGAAGTGTGCCTTGAGCACATTGGTAGAGTCTTGCAAAGATGTGTCGAAAAAAACCTTGTTCTCAATTGGTAGAAATGTCATTTCATGGTCAAGGAAGGTATTATATTGGGGCACAAAATTTTGGGAGAAGGCATACAAGTTGATCAAGCTAAAGTTGAAGTTATCGCCAAATTGCCTCCTCCTATCTCGGTTAAAGGTGTTAGAAACTTCTTCGGTCATGCGGGTTTCTATCGAAGGTTCATAAAATATTTCTCTAAGGTGGCTCACCCTCTTTGCAAGCTACTTGAACAGGGAAAGTGTCTTTGAGTTTGATAAAGCTTGTGTCAAGGTGTTTTTGTGTTTAAAAGTGAAGCTCATTTCGACTCCTATCATTGTTGATCCGGATTGGAGCATTCCATTTGAGCTAATGTGTGATGCAAGAGGTGTGGCTTTGGAGGCTATACTTGTCCAACGCAAGGGAAATTTGTTTCACCCGATCTATTATGCAAGCAAGACCTTGAATGTAGCTAAAAAAATTACACCGTCACTGAGCAAGAGTTGTTAGCCGTGGTGTATGCTTTTGAGAAGTTTAGAGCTTATCTTTTGGGGACCAAGGTGGTGGTACACACCGACCATGCTTCTATACGTTACTTGATGGTGAAGAAAGATAAAAAGCCAAGGTTGATTCGATGGGTATTATTATTGCAAGAGTTTGATTTTGAAGTCAAAGATCGAAAAGGGTTTGAGAATCAAGTGGCGGACCACTTGTTGAGGCTTGAAACAAATGTGGTTGTTTCCGGTGAAAAAGACATTGAAAAAGCCTTTCCCGATGAGTCGGTGATGGTTGTGTTGAATGGTACTCCGCCTTGGTATGCTGATTTTCAAAATTATGTGGTGTGTGGGATTCTTCCCGATGGGCTAAATTTTTACCCACGAAAGAGGTTCCTTTTCGATGTGAAGAAGTACTTTTGGGATGAACCTTACCTATTTCGGGAGTGTGCGGATCACATGATTAGAAGATGTGTCTCGGAAGTTGAGGTAGCTGCTATTCTTGACGCTTGCCATGCGTCACCGGTTGGTGGGCACCATAGTGGAGTGCGTACAACTGCTACGGTACTACACAGTGGTTATTATTGGCCAATATTGTATCAAGATGCGATCTCTCTTGTTAAGAAGTGTGTGCAATGTCAAAAGCAAGGAGAAGTGTCATGAAGACATGAATTGCCTCTCACTCCTATTTTAGAGGTAGAGTTGTTTGATGTATGGGGAATCAATTTCATAGTGCTTTTGTGAGTTCTTATGGGAACAAATACATCTTGGTAGCCGTTGTTTATGTTTCTAAATGGGTAGAGGCGGTGGCCTTACCCAACAATAAAGGGAGAAGTGTGGTCCCATTCCTCAAAAGTTGCATTTTCACGAGATTTGGCACTCCACATGCAATCATTAATGATGGGGGCTCTCATTTCTGTAACCGAATGTTTGCATCGTTGTTAAGAAAGTATGGAGTCAAGCATATGGTTGCCACCCCTTATCATCCATAAACAAATGGGTATGTCGAGGTGTCAAACCGGGAAATCAAAGGAATTTTGCCAAGACCGTTAATGCAAATCGAACCAATTGGTCTCGGAAGTTAGATGACGCTCTTTGGGTGAATAGAAATGCATTCAAGAACCCGATTGGTATGTCCCCATATCAATTGGTGTTCGGTAAATCTTGTCATCTACCAGTTGAACTTGAGCATAAGGCGTTGTGGGCCTTGAAGGTCATGAACTTGAATTGAGAGGATGCGTTCTTTGAAAGAATTTCAGCTTCGAGCTTATGAGAGTTCATCCCTTTATAAGGAGAAATGAATAAATGGCATGATGCCAAAATCCTTCATTGAGAGTTTAAAGTTAGTGATCTTGTGTTGCTCTACAACTCATGTCCGAGACTCTTTCCGAGAAAACTCAAGTCAAAATGGTCGGTTCCATTCAAAGTAAATCGTGTGTTTGCAAACGGGGAAATAAAAGTTGAGAACAAAGATGGGTCAATGTTCAAGGTGAATGGGCAAAGGTTGAAGCTTTACTTCGGAGAATGCCCCAATGTGACTAAGATTGATGTGGTGTATTTGGATGATGCTTGAATGCATGTCCACGTTGTGCCACGATGTTAACTATGACGCTTCTTGGGAGGAAACCCAAGCTTTACTTTTTGTTATTTGAATAACGTTTGCTGGATGTGTAGGTTGGAGTTCATATTTTGGGAGAAATGCAAATGGGCGAGGGGTTGGAACACTCGGCGAGTCGCCGAATTGACCCCATAATCGCACAAATGCATCACCCCATGAAGGTAAAAAATGAGGAAAGTTCTAGAAGTTTGGGCGAGCTCACAGCTCACACGACGAATCACTGAGTCTTATTGGTGAGATAGATTGAGCTCGTCCATTGCACTTGCGGTAGGGCTGAAGACCCTGCTACTTACGGATATCCATTCGGCGTGTCGCTGAATGAATTCGGCAAAGTCAGTCGAGCTCGCCGAACTGCACCTACTGAAGGGCTGCAGATTTTGTCAAGTTTGGCGGGCTGAGCCCCATTTGGCGGATCACCGAGTTGTTCGGTGATGTTAGTTCAGCTCACCGAACAGAGCGCACACTGAAGATTCATGTCTTCTCTAACCTTTTAAATTCAAATTTTCTCTGTTTATTTGAAATTTTCGATGCCTCTATTCTTTCCATCAAATTTAGGCTATAATTTCGTTTAAGTGCCGTGTTTGTCATTGTGTGGGATTACATCTGAAGTGTCTTCATGATTCCCCTACCCTTCCCTTTGCCGCTTTTGTGTGTTTGTCTCAAATTAAGGTTGGTTTCTCGAACCCTACTTGATCTTATGAATACTGAGGCTTTTGATTGAAATTTATACCTTGATTGTATGCCTATTGATTCATACTTTGTTAAAATGATATTAAGCATGTTAAATCAATCATTTGAGCTAATTTGTTTAAGTTTCTCGTTTTAGATGATGAAATTGTGAGTGTTGTATGTTGGGTAGTGTGTGGTTGAAGTCTAAGTAACCCGAATTCAACCGAATGAATTGAATTTTCCCGATGATGGATTGGGTGACGGCGTTCTTAAGGGCAAAATCATCGTTTGTTTAATTTAGCATTATTTGGGGGAAGTCTGAGTACCCGAATTCATGGGTAGTTGAGAATTGTTTGAAATTGTACTTAATTTGGTGTGTCGTAGGCTGTTGGTTGTGAATCAAGAAAACATTTGGGAGGTGATGCGTTGGGCCATTTCGGCGAGCTTCGTCGAGCTCACCGAGTTGACTCGGCGTGTCGCCAAATGTCCTCCCCGTCTCCTAACTCCCAAGCTTACTAAGAGGAGCCGCTGTTACTTGCGGCGATGATCCTTTAGCTTGCCGAAGTGAATTCGCCTAGTCGCCAAATGGCCTTGAGATCACCTTTTTGACCTGATTTTTTGCTGAGAATTTCTGTAACATTCGGCGAGGTCTCTTTTGCTCATCGAGTGAGCTCGGCGACTCACCGAATGGTCTTAAGATCACCCTTTTTAACCTGAATTTTTGTTGGGATTGTGTGTAACATTCAGCGAGGGCTCTTTTTCTCGCCGAGTGGACTCGACGACTTGCCGAACTGCTTTGGTGAGTTTTTCTGCATTTTTTCTTTGAGAATTCTGTTTCACTAACCTTTTGCAACTAAATTTGTTCTCGTTTGTGTGCTTTTACAGGTATGGCTAGACCGAAAGTGCCCGCTTAGCGTGTGATTGATGAGGACTATCCTCAACCTCCGAGGCATGCCAAACCACAGGGTCCACCACCCCGAATGAAAGCAAAAGGGGTTGTGATTGCGATAGAAGTTGAGACTCCCCAAACCACTCGTCGTAAACCTTCACAGGCGAGTGGTAAGGGTAAAAAGTAGGTGGTAGATGACACCAAGTCCGATGATAGTGTGGAACTTGATTCCATTCGGTTCACCTCCTCCGAGTCTGAGAATGAAGAGACTGTGGGGTCTGGGACTCTAGTCCATACACCGGTGCCGGAAGCTGAGTTGACAAAGAGGAAGGGTTCAGAGTTGCGCTCTAAAGCAGCACATGACCCGCTGGCACTACCAGAGGCACCACAGGTACCCCCTGTTCCGGTGAATCCTCCTCGATCAATGAATCGTTTAAAGGCCGCTAGCTTGCGGACTATACTTCAGGAGAAACGGTTGTCCACAGATGGAGTGGTGGACATATATCCTACTATTTGGGAGACATTGCGGTACCACAAGTTCCAGCAGTTCACAAAACCTCAGAGTCCATACGTTTCTATGTGGGTTCAAGAGTTCTATGAAGGGTACGCCAAGCTGATCCCAAAAGGGAAAAAAGGCTGGTTCGATGGCTCCTATTGATTTTGTAGAGGTGAAAGGAAAGAAGGTGATGTGCAGTGAAACAAATATCAATGATGAGTTAGACTCTTTGGTCGATAAAATCAATCTGAGACTTTGGATGACTTGAAGGGGTGGCTTTCCCCATTGCTGAGTCATGCCAAACCCCCATGGATTGAGGGGGGGACTGTTATTGAGAAGAAGGATCTCAACATTCCAGCACGGTACTGGTTTGGGTTCATCAATAGCACATTGATGCCGTCACAAAATGAATCCATTATCAGGCATCCATAGGCTGCACTTTTGGGGTGTATCATCGACCGGAAGAGGTTGAATCTGGGGTCCATTGTTGCACAGGAGATGGCTATGAGGGCCAAACAAAATCAAACCTCATTGCCATTTCTAGTATTGATCAGCTCCTTATGTCGCCGAGTAGGTGTGCCCTTTGTGACAAGGACATCTATTGAGGTTACTCCTTCCTCGTCTTGTGATATTCATCGAATTGAATTGGAGAACTTGAAAGATGAAGAGGAGAAAAAGAAAACTCCAGTGGACACTTTTCCAGTTGTTGACGTGGAGTCTATAGAGGCTGGTCCTACACCTCCCACTCTCTCCGTCGAGCCATCAGGTATACCTTTCCCATCGACCTCTACTGCTCCTGCTCCTGTCTCCCGTCCCCCTTTGACTTTGGCCATGATTTACAAAATGGGCAACCTTGCTTGTTCGGCCAATGTTAGGGCTTCTCGGGTTGAAGCCGCTATCTTTTCAGTGATTGAGCGTGCTATTATTGCTGCACTTACTCCCATTCAAGAAGAGTTGAGGGAACAACGTGAGTTGATCACTGCCCATGGACGAGCATTGGATGCCCTCACCACTTGGGTTGAGGTGTGTGAGACGACGGACCACAGCCCCACTAATTTGACAACCCTGAAGGCTGATATCATTGGTCTGCGTCGGGATGTGGATGAATTGAAGTCCACCGACATATCGATACTTTGGGGTGGTGTAGATGTCCCTGAGGACTTGAGTTCTGAGCTACCTCCAGTTCAAAAGACCGGACAGGTGGGGTCAGCTGATTCTGAGATCCCTCCGGCTACTGTGACTGGAGACACTATTACAGCTGATGAGGATGGGGATTCAGACACTCCCGAGACGGATGCGGAGGACTTAGTTGCTCATGAGATTGTTGTGTACGAGGACTTGAAGGATTTAGAGGGTGAAATCCATGATTGGTTCTAGTGGGTCTAAGCCCACGGAGAAGGTCATTACGCAGCCTTCCGGAGTTGGAGTTGAGCAGGGCACTGATGCCTAGGTTGAGGCCACACTAGCGAGCCAGAGTTCACCTCAGGCTTAGCCTGATAAGGGGATCTTTAACCTCCCTTCATTTTATTTATTGTTGCTATTCTCAGTTTTTATTTTGCATTGAGGGCATTGCTTGTTTCTTTTTGGTAGGTGTGAAGGTATCTTGATACCTGCCCTTTTGGTTGTATTTTGCCATTTTGGGATCATTTGTTATTTTCATTTGGGTTGTTCTTTATACATTGATGTTTTGGTTTTGATTCATTGGCCTCCCTATGAATTGCTTTTAAATGAATGTTGGTTAGTGTTCGCTTGTACATTTGTGTATCGGTTGTGATCATTATCGATGACTTGAATGGTATTCTTGATGAACGATATGTTTGTGTGAGTCCAACGAGGTAATTTCAGTTGTATAAGTCTGGTGTGAACTCTTAGCATCTCATTGTGACTAGTCGAATATCAAGTGTGAGTCTTGTAATGACCGTTGAACGCGAGCTTAACTTGCAGAGTTGTGATCCACGATTGTACATGTGTGGTGAGGTTTACTTGAAAAGTGTGCATGATGATACCTAGAACTTGCCCCGTTGGTCCAGTTAGCTAGCATTAGTGAATGAAGGAAATGATCTTGGGCATAAATTTTGAGAGTGAACCTAAATTCTATACCTGTGCGTGTGACCGCCTTGTGAGTGTGTGAATATAGCTTGGCACCATTTGAGCCTAACCTTTTCTTTGGATGAAACATGAACATAAATGTCTAAATCAGTTATTGAAATTGCCTTGTCCTTCCCACCTATAACCTTCGTGAAGCATTGGTTCGTTTGAATAGCCAACTTAGGCCAAAAGCCTAAGTTGGGGGTGTGGTAAGAATTAGGAAAGAAACCGATCAAGAAGTTCGTGAAATTCGTCGTTGGAAACTTGTGATGAAAAATATGGAACCCCTCCAAATAAAAAAAGTGAAAGAAAAGAGAAGAAAGAAAAGAAATGATTAATCCGTTGTGCATTGTTGTGGAAATAAAAGGGGTATCCGATGAGCTATACCAAAAGTTTTGGGTGCTATGAATAGGCAAGTATGAGTTGTGAATATGAAAAGAATGAAAGAAAAGGAAAAGAAGTGAAATTTTAGCCATGCTTCATGAAGGTAGAGTCACTAAGCCGAAATGATCATACCCTTACCCTTAGCCCAATTACAAGCCTTGAAAGAACTTTGTGATCTTGCATAAGCCAAGTGATGTGTTGGTTGGAAAATATGGACAAGCCTATGGGTAATATCATGCATGTTTTTCTCATTGGGAGTGTGAGAGTTGATTTCGATTCCTTAATTGTAATCTTTGATTGGCTTTGTGAGAGCATGGAATCATTCTTGATGTGAGGGCATTCAAATACTTTTGTTGGGCATAAATTTGCATTTGAGAGCATCAACTCTAATTGATGATGGCTAGTCAGAGTTTGAAACTTTGAGTGCACAATTGAACATTGCATGTTTAGATTGAACCTTGTGTGCACTCTCATGTTGATTCTCAAGGAGCACTACTTGTAGACATCCCTGTTGACCTAATTGATCTTGTGTTTTACTTGAGGACAAACAAAAGTTTAAGTTGGGGGTGTTGATGAGTCGGGAATTTTGACTCATTTTGGGCTTGTTATCTAATGAGTTAGTGTCCTCAAAGCCTATTTTGTGTTCATAACTGATGTTAAATTATGTATGTGCAACTATGAAGGCTTAAGAACAAGGTAAGGACATTACATTGCGAAAAGAAGAGAAAAAGTTGGAAAAACTGAAGAAAAGTAAGGCTGGAGATCGCAAAAGTTACTCAGCGACTCACCGAGTGAGCTTCTAGCTCACCAAAAGATCCAGCGAGTTGGCTCATGACCTAAGCCAACTTGACAAACCAAAGTGCGATTCGGCGATGCGCCAAATGGAACGGTGAGCTCGATCTAGCTCGCCCAAATGAACAGAACAACTGGAGAAGGAAGTCAAGTCCAATCGGCAAGAAAAGGACCAAACGGTGAATCACCGAAGCCAAACGACGACATCCATTGGGTTCGCCAATTGAGAAGTCAAGAATTCAAAAGCTAAAGTGGAACATTGGCGAGAAGGCTTGTTTATCGGCGGATCGCCGAGCCATTCGGCGATCGCGACTAACTTCACTGATGGGACCACACCGTGAAATTTTGGAAAGTTTTTGGAAACATATAAATTGATTTTTGAAGAGAGAGAAAAGGGATTTACACAGATTATTAGAGATTTTACATACTTTCACAAAACTGAATATTCTGAGAGAGGGTTTTCAGCTTAGATATTGAGGTTTTAAGGTTTTAGTCTTAATTTTGGCATTGAGCATTGGAGATTTTGTCATTTCGATGGAACATCTTTTTGGTAACTATTTCTTGCTGTTTGTTATGCTTGGCTAAACCCCCTTTCCATAGGGGTGTGACTATGTACTCGAATACATAAATTAGCTTGTGGGTATTGTTAATTGCTAGATTTAATGTTGTTTTGAAATGGGTTCAGTTATTTATTCATGTTTTCATTTATGAACTGAAGTTGCAAATTTAGTTCTAGCTTTTACTCTCTATGGTTGCTTGTGAAAGTCGCTTAGAGTGGAGTATATGATTGATAATTGTATTGACTTGTGTCTTTACAACCTAGATTGATAAAGTGGGTTAAATTAAGGATATGGGTTGCTTTGTATTTTTAAGCTTGTTGAGGTTCGAAAGAACTTGCTTGAAACATAATAGTTAATTGAAAGATAGATATTATAGTTACAATCGATCCTACCCATTGAGATTCAACGACTTAAAGCAATTATTCATTACCCATTAATAGAAATTAGTATTCGATTACTCACACACTCCTAAGGTCCGCTCTCTACTTGTTCAAACCCCACATTAATTGTCTTTATTAACAATTGATTACCAAACTCTTAATTGATAATTGAAACTTACTGATTTACATTATGTTACGAGTTATTTATTCCTATTCTACAAGAAGTTAGAGATCTTCTATACTTCATACTTGAATTCTCTTCCGTACCATTCCTCGTGGGATCGACCCTAACTCACCGTTGGGTTTATACTTGTTAGCGATCGCCTACACTTTGAATTATAATAGGTGTAGTTGAGCGTTATCAATTATAGAGATGAGATTGTCACGACCCGATTTCTTAGGTCATGATCGCACTTACTACATCCCATCAGTAGGTAAGCCTAACCCATAGCCCGGAGCCATAAGCAACGGAATACCAAGGGGAAGCCAACAACAAGAAGTAAGAGCTTCGAACATAGAAGAGAAAGGGAAATCAACAAAACTATACAGGAACCATCCAAATACCTGGCATCAGTTAGTAGTTGAGCATCTAATCCAAAATAGGAGTACAAGGCTTTCACAATTACAATACAAGTACAGGCTGTCTTTGAATACAGTATAAAGACTAAGCCTAGGAAAAAAAATGGAAACCGGTAGCTCCAAACGCTAGGAGCTCACGACCCTAATTTCCAAAATCCCAAGATGCTCCGCATGACTCCAAATCAATGGCGATAACACAACTGCAATCTGCAAGGGGCAGAAGTGTAGTATGAGTACCAAAAATGGTACTCAGCAGACAATGACCGACTGAGCTCAAAGATAGCACACACATAAACAACAAGTAATAAGGAAAGCATATCACAAGTAACTAAACAAGAGATACTAAAGTAGCCAGGAAATAAAGAATAGAAATAGGAAACAAGGAGTAAGAAGCTGGGTCAAGAACACACTTGGATCGCAAGCCAACCATCTAATCGCAAGAAACTAAGATACCAAGTCGATTACCCAGTGTCAGAAGGACCCATAACCACAAGCCTAAAGTCAAAACCTACCAGGTAACAATAAAACAATAGCAGAGAACAAAATATAGTAAAACAATAACCTAATCGGACACTTATAAGCCCGAAAGGTACAAACATCAAACATAACCCAACCGGCCCCCATAAACCAGAGGGTACAAACAACAAACAAGTATACTGGTGATAGATAATGCATAGGAATGCAGGGTGAGAAGCAAAACCATCTGAAACCATAACCATATGACTCCAGTCAACTCCCAACCCAGCTAGCAAGAGTGATAAATCAATCCAGGCCACCCAACCACACAATCTACTCCCAGGGGCATAAGTTGCCCATCTAGTAAGAGTGCCTCGGGGGCGTGTGACCTCCGAAGAGGATCTCAGGTATCAAGGCCGCCGAGCCAGCTAGTCCACTCCCAGGGGCGTAAGCCACCCAGCTAGCAAGAGTGACCCAGGGGCGTAAGTAAAACCAAAAGTATGCAAGAAGGGGCGTTGATGCGCCGGGTAGTCAAGTAAAAACTGATCACAACCCAGATGCCTCTAATATCTCAAGTAGAAAAAGGAGCACGTCCCTGACACCTCATAATCTCAAAAATCAGTAAGTCAGGTGATCCTGGTGGTACGACTCCTGTTAAAACCAATTTAGAATAAAAACTGATTAAAATAATATCTCATCATGAAAGATAAATATGTCAATGCATAGCAGGGATTGTACCACAAAATCTGTGAGAATGAGCAAATAATGCAATGCATGTCATAACCAACATTCAAACAAGGAACACTCCAAATAAAATAACTATACAACCACTTAAACCACGCTACCAAAGTAGAGAGTACTAACCTGGGATCCAACTAGTCTTCGCACACGGCCTCAGGCCCAACAGTATAATCATAAGCTCAATAAGGATACAACATGCCCACTGCTAATCAACAACCAAAGGGATCAGTAAGCGATTTCATATCAATAAAGGGGGAGCAAACTCAAGGGACGACACCCTACCCCAATGACACCACTCCAGTCCCAGACTAAGCACAACTAGAACCAACCCACGGCTACGACGAGCCACCAAGGTCACAAGCATCAATGTAAGAAGAACGCCCAAAAACAAGCTCTACAGGGAGCAAATCATAACTACGAGGCAATACAACACAACCTAAAGCCTCTAATACCCAACCTAGTCTAAGGCAACCACGAATCAATCCTAACAAGGATAAGCAAGATCATTTACTCCACAAGCAAAACCATAGTCTAAAATAAGGATACCAACACAAATAATAAGCCCAAGGCTCCTACGGAATCAAGAAACGATGGAATAACAAGAGGAAAACTAAATACCCGGCAAATACCATCCAAAATTACATGAAATCTATACTAGGCATTATCTAAGAAGCTCAATCAAGAAAGTAGACCGAAGCCTACCTCAAAGCCGAACACGAGTGCTCCGAATCCATCACACATAAGCTATCCTCATCTGAAACTCTTTGAACACTGCCAAACTATCAAATTATCAATCACAACATCATTACAGATGTTATGACACTAAAATCGCAATAATTGGAAATAGATCCAAAATTTATTCAAATTGAGAATGTGGGACCCACGCTGGGAATCTCAAGATTGAATCTTTCAAAAGGTCCTAAACTATGCCTTGAACTTGTGTTCCAAAATTGAAGACAATCTGAGGCCCGAAAACAACCACAACAAAAACAACAAAATTAACAAGAAAACTAATCAAAGACATCAGTTTTGAGATCAATTTCACCTCAAATGAAGGTTCCTCAACAACTTCTACTCACAAACCCAAGTATACATGCTCCCAACTATCACACATGACTTCAAATCACTCAAATCGAAGCTCGGATGAGGGAGAAATCGCCTTTTGAAAATGAGGGCTGAAAGCTGAAATTTCTGAATATAAAACCCGAAACAGGTCGCCAAAAGTAGAAATCCGGTCGCTAAAGGTCTGATATTTGGTAGCTAAAAGCCTACACCAGATATTAGTACTTTAGTTGGTTTGATCCAACTCTGATTTCTCTGACGGGGTATCTGGGATTCATTCAAAACCCCGTGTGTGCAAACGAAACATGCTACCCCATCGAATTCGACATCTAGACTCAATGGAACCATAGGAACTCCCATCCGAGGTCATTTTGATGAAAAGTGGGTCCCATACCAAAGTTCCATTAAGTTAAAAACCACAAAAAATCTCAAAATGAGACTGGAAGCCTAGGGAACCACATGAATGGTCTTTCTAGACTAAATTCGATATTTCGAAGCTAACCGTGCTGACGAAATTCTCATCCAAGCACGTTTACCAAGAATGTTGACCAAAGTCAACCTTTTGGCTTAAGCTTCAAAGTTAAAACGCCTAACGGCACAAACTCACACCAGAAGTCTTGAGGCTCGAACCAACCATGCCCCTAGCCTAAAATGGCCCTTCCAAAGCTGATGAAACCATCACAATTACATTCTGAAGCCATTTCTTGAACTTTTGATTGAAGTCAACCATTCAAGTTCAAAAGCTCAAAAATATGAAAACTTGCACAAAATCCAAACGAACGACTCGACAACCAAAATCTCAGTCCCAGCGTCGCTACAGGAAATCGGTTAGTACTAAAAATATCGGATAACGAAGAAAATGACTTAGAGGATCATTACAGAGATGTTGAGGACCAATCCTTGGAGTACTTGTGCTGTGAAGATTGATGATTTTGAAGGAAGTGGTAGGCTGGTATTTCAAAGTTTCTATATTTGTTTGATACTTTGAAGAAATCTTTTTTAGGTGGCTTTAGAAAATGTATTGGTTTTGATGGTTGTTTTTCAAAGGGAGTAACTAAAGTACAATTGTTGTGTGCTATGGCTAAAGATGGCAATAATCAGATGTTACCTATTGCTTGGGGTGTAGTAGAGTATGAGAAGAAGAACACATGGACATGGTTTTTAAAACTGTTGATACATGATTTGGAATTGGGAGATGGAAAAGAGTACACAATTATATTAGACATGCAAAAGGTATGATCATTTACTTTACTTTTCTTCATTTAATTTTTTGTATTCAATATTAAAACCGTGACTTATCATTTTCTGGTGCTTCAATCAGCATTGCAGAATCTTTTACCAGAGGTAGAGCACATGATGTATGCAAGACACATCCTTGCTAATTGGGAAAAAAATTGGAGAGGTCTTCAAAGAATGAATCAGTTCTGGAAATGTGCAAAAAGCACATTTGAAGGAGAATTGAAGTCAAATCTGGCACTAATGGAATTGTTTGGTAACAAAAAGATTGTTGAAGATTTACTCATTACAGGGTGTAAACTTGGTGTAAAATGTACTTCAAAATAGATATTAAGTGTGATAGTATAGACAATAATATGTTTGAGAGTTTTAATGCTTGGATATTAGGACCAAGGTAGGGCCGACTCAACAAGATCGGGAGCCTAAAGACAAACCTTAAAGAGAGGCCTTAATATTTTGAGAAGTATTTTGTTTCTTTAATCTCTTTAATAATTTTATTCTTGACTTCACTTGCCAATAAGTTTAATAATTCACTTTGTATATTATGTCCAAGGTAATGACTATGAATTTCGTCATGCTTATTCTTCAAATATGTTCTTTCATAGCTGAATCAAATTTATTAATCATTTCAATTAGGCTTTAAAAATTACCGTTACTTTCTTGATAGATCTTTTCATTTGTTCCCCTAAATGCTAAATTATTTTCCAAAGAGTTTTGATCACGTCAATAATTCTTGACAACACATTTTTCCATTGCACTTTATCTCTATTAATTTGTTCCTGCACAACTTTATCAATTGTTTTTTAATGCAATCTCATTTTTAAATCAATACACGAGCTCATCTTATTAATAATTTGTTCATTATTTACTTCATGGACTTTGAGCTTAACACTAAGATTTCTCCACTCATTACTATCTTCACTAACTAGTTTACTATTACAAATAATAGAAGTTGTGCTAAATAATTTACAACAAAAACAAAATAATTTATCCAAATCTTTAGAGTAGATTAATCATTTTCTTTCATGCTTTTCTCCGTTTACCAATTTTTAAATATAGTGTGTTGTAGAAAAATGTCGTACATATTTATCTTGTGGAAAATTTATATCAGTCATTCTAAATGGTCTCTTTTCTACTAATAGATCTCTCAATTTTGTATCTACATTATTCCATTGACTTGGATCTATATATTTTTAGGGATGCAACTATTTAAATTATTTAGGAGTACTTGATATCGGGAACAATGTCACATTTTCACCAACTTCTTCTAGATTTTATTCTTGGATATTATTATCATCTAACTCAATTCGATTGGTGACTTGTTCATTTGAAGAACATCCTCCAATATTTTTTGATTCGAAATTTTTATTATCTATTAAAAAATCTATCAAAGGCTCTTTTTTAAGATTTATTTAATTCTTCAAGTTTTTTCTCTTTTTGTAAAATCGAAATCATGTTTTCTAGTTGACATATTAAAATTGAATAAATTTTAATAATAATTAAAACAATTTACATATACTTAAGAGTATCAACAGTAACAATTTTTCAAGAAAAACTATAAAACCTCTTACACATTTTTTTCTTCAAAAAATCAGTATAATTTTTTTTAATAATATGTATAAGTACTTTTTTTTAAATGGAGCCCCAAGCGATGGCTTTAGTGGCATAGTGGTTATGACGGCCCTGGACCAAGGCATAAAATCATCATCACCATGCTTGAAGAGATAAGAGTGAAGGTAATGACTAGAATAGGTCAATTGAGTCAATTTGCAGATACATGGTTAACCAATATATCTCTAATGGCATTGAGGGTACTAGAAAAAAAAACATAGAGAAGTCAATGAGATGTAATATTGAGTTCAATGGGGAGAAAGGATTTGAAATTAATGATGGACTACATGAACAAACTATTGACGTGAGAAGTAAAACATGCACTTGTAGGGCCTGGATGCACAAGGAAATACCTTGCCCACATGCCATAGCTGTCATATTTTATAAGAAATGGGAACCAATTGACTTTGTTTATAGCTGTTATAGTAAGGAGACTTATCTGAAAACTTATTGTCATTTCCTCCAATCAGTCACCAATATGAAAATTTAGCCTGATTCCACAAACCCTCATGTTCAACCACCAGTTGTTAAGTCAATTCAAGGCAGACCAGAAAAACTCAAGAGAAGAGAGGCAGAGGAGACAAAAAAAAATGTGGCAAGTTGTCAAGAAAAGAAGTTTACAAGACTTGTACCAATTGTCATATAAAAAATCATAACAAGAGAGGTTTTCCTTTAAAGGTGTGTATTTATAATTTTGTGATTTTTTTTTAAATTTGTGACTGTTTGCCATAACAAGCAAATGTGACTGCTTTAAAAATTTGTAGGATCATGTCGGCCCAAGCAATGTTGTTGGACCAAGCAATGTTATTGGACCAAACAATGTTGGTGGCCCAAGCAATGTTGTTGGCCCAAGGAAGCCAAGAAAGGGCAAGACACCTGTTGTTAGTGAAGCACCTGCTGCTAGAACTCGCGGAAGGCCAAGAAAGAAAACAACTATTACTGAACCACCTCCTAGAGGCACGGGAAGGCCAAGAAAAGAAACAACTACTAGTGAAGCACCTCCAAGAGCCAGGGGAAGGGGAAAAAGACAACATCTACTACTGAAACACCTCCTAGAGCCAATAGAAGGTGGGAAAAGGCAACATCTACTTCTGAAGTTGTTCAATAACCCGTAAGAGGCGGAGGAAGGCCGAGAAAGACACCTGCTAATGGTATGACAATCCCAATGCCTAGAAGGACTTCATTTGCTGAGTGGTTTGAAAATCCAACTAGTTATCAATTACATGTTGCACCTACTCCACATGTTACTTCTCAATCTAGTGCAAGAAACTCCAATGCACAAACTTCATAAGATGCACCAGGTAAACCACCTGCTAAAAGGCGTAAGAAAGTTGAGATGGGTGTGTTAATTTGTTGCTGAAGATGGGTTTACAACATATAATGTAAGTGTTGAAAAATAGGGTAAAATTTTATGTTCTAAATGTAGTTTACTAACTATATTTCTTTGTCTATGGCATGGCTTGGCAAGTAGTAGGATAATACATACTAGTTCAATAAAGCCTAGAAGGTAAGCGAAAGTTACTGGAGACTTTGGTTACAAGCCAAGGACTGGAGTAAGGTGGAAGGGTAAAGCAGCAACCACATCATGCCAGCTTGAAGAGAAGAGGGTGAACAAAAGGAAAGACTTATCTTCTTCCCGAACTAAGGAACCATGGAAATAGTGCTAAGATGTTGGCCTTTTTTGACAATATGTGAAGATGGTTGTTTTTTTTTGTACTGACAAGATGTTAGTAGTTGGGTTGGAAAACAAGCTTAAGTACTTTAAGATGGTTGTTTTGTGAAGTTATGAACTTATGTTTATGTAAGTTTTTTGGTACATGAACTTATGTTGATGCATTTGGTTTATATGAAGAAATGTTTTTTTTATCAGTTTGTGTTTGATTTCAGTAACATGTTTGCCAATTCAATAATTGAAATAACTTAACCATAAACACAAAAAATATCATTCAAGAAAACGAAATTTTTCATCACAAAAGACGTCAACTTGAAACATACAACAACTACTATGGCAATTGATCATGACAAGTCTTTAAGTTTTCAACTTGCATTAACCAATTGATCCATATAGTAAAACACATTATTAGAAACATTATGAAAATTCCAATGAAGCTAGAGTAGTTGGTCCCTTTCTTTTTCACTTCCATCGACTTCTCTGTTGCATTTTCTATCAGCTCTTCACAATCATTGAAATCAATATCTCCTTCCTTGTCCTTCCTTTTCTTCACACTTGAGGCAGATTCTCCTTCAAGGTCCACCACAGTTGAATATTCCATCATCTCAAAAATTTCATTATCATTG
>JAJONR010009705.1:0-29901 GCA_029582245.1 Solanum etuberosum
ATTATTTTTTACTTTGAAAGGCTTCAAAATCAATTTTCGTATCTTATTTATCAATTATCTTTTTAATAATAAACAAAATGATGAGAGGAATAATGAAAGTGTGGCGGTTTTAAAATTTTATTTGTTAAAAGGGAGGGGGATATGGAATATTACCATCTAAGGGGTCGTTTGGTTACTGGTTAAAATTATGCAGGTATTAGTTATGCAGATTTTAGTTACGCAGATATTAGTTATGCATTATGCATGTATTAGTTATGCATATATTATTTAGTTATGTAGAGATCACAATGCATAAATTATTAACTATTAAATATTGAATTTGTTGTAAATTAATATATATTACTTACAAATAAATAAGTAAGCAAATAGTATAAATTATCCCTCTTTTTGAATAAAAAGTAAAGAGAAAAAATTCTCCCTCTATACTTAATTGGGACTGCTATTTTTTCATTTTGTTATTTTTTTATGTTTATAACTTATAAAAATAAAATACGATTAATATATTTCAAGTACATTATAATATCATATTTTATATAATGTAAATATTCTATCAATATGTTGTTTATATTGTTTATACAGTTTTAATCTACCAAATATATGAATTATGTATAAATTCACATCCTAAACAAAATAATAATACATGTTAATTAAATAAGTGAAATATATTTAATAATATATAAGGCTGTATACAATTCAATTTGTAATATTAATAAAATATTGCATTTGGATTTCAAATGAAAACAGAAAAAAAGAAGTTGTTCGTGTATTAAAAAAAAGTTAGGAAAATAGCATAGTTGGGTAACATTTTCAATGAAAAAAATTAAAAATAAATCAATAGGGATAAATGTGTAATTTATCATTTTAATACATATATAACTAATACATGCATAACTTATTCCACCTTCTACCCTGCATAACTTATACATAGATTCCCTCATAAGTTATGTTGATATTAATTATGTAAGACTACAAAAATACAACCAAACATCGTATAAAATTAATACATGAATAACTTTTATACAACATTTAAAATCCTACCAACCAAACATGATATAAGTTATGTTGACTTTTTCACCTAATACAAAACTTTTATCAAACATGATAAAATTAATACAATTTTTTATATATGAACAAAATACAACTTATACCGTAACCAAACGGGTCTAAGTGTTTAGTATAAATGTTAGGTGTAAAAAAAAAATCTTACATACCAACTTTTGCTGATTTGGAATTACACGTGGCAAGAAAATGCTATGCTGGACATATTAGATAGAAATTCTTTCTTACACATGTGACCTCATTATAGGATAGTTGCTTAAAATGGACGAAAACTTTTAGATTATTACTTTATAGTGGCGATATAAATCGGGACGGAGCTAGCATATCGATAACAGATTCAATAAAACTCAATATGGATCATGTCTTTATAATACAAAATTACTTAAAATGTATAAATAATTTCTCAAGAATTTTTACAATTTTTTAAAAATAATCTAAAATTCATAAATTTAAAATTTTAACTCCGTCTCTCGCCATAATTTAGTCATCAAATGAGAAATGGTCTTGGAGTCAATGACACAAAGAGCATAAACAAAGAAAATAAGTTTATTGAAGTGGCCCTAATCTTTCATAAACTTATGATTTATTATTAGACAAAACTCAATTATAGAGGAATTTTCCTAGTAGTGGCCACTTGGTAAAGCAGTTTTAACATACATGGCAACTGTGAATATGATGTTTAATTAGGTTAATCACACTCGATCAACTAGCTATAGAAGCTTACTTGAGCTTTTTCCTTGAAATACATCACGATAAAAATAATTACTCCTCTTTCTATTTTACCCTTAACAGTAATTATTTTTGAAGATTATAAAATTTTAATTATAGAGTGGTGACACATGAATAAAGTAAATATCTAATTAAAAGGTGTTATGTTTAAATACATAAATAAAAGTAAAATAAAAAAACATTTCTTAATTAATATTTTTTAAAGTACTAAAATACAACAAATAATTTAAAACGGGGAGCAACTTATTTTCTCAGGCTGCAAACATTCTTCAACACTCCACGTGCGGCATGTTCCCAGAATTGAGTATGAAAATAATTTTGGGTCAATCGATCATTAAATTAATTAATGTGCCAAACCTATATCCTTCGTTTCAAGTGCAAAATTCAAATACACGTTCCATTATTATTATTATTATTATTATTATTAGGGGTGGGTGCTTCTTCGGACCTTTTGATATGTATTGCTCTTTAATTATAGATCAGATCCGATAGAAAAAAACTCAATTCCGCAGGGGGGTGGGGCTGATGCATTTAAGGTTAATATGGTGTTTATTGAAGTTGATGAGCTGGTAGTACAAGATTAGAAACAACGGACACTACATGATATATCTTAAATAGCCCCTCACTTTTATTTTTAACGGCGATGGGCAGGTGACTCTATTAGAAACAAAAAAAAAATTCATCACGAACTAGTGGAAATTTTGTATTAATCATTTTTTATTGAATTAGCTCATTGAAAAAATATATGATAAGAAATTGGATTTCATTGGAACTATTGAAAACTTTTAAATTTTTTCGTATCAAAATAATAATATTTTTTCTCAATAATTCAATTAAAATATTTGTGGGAATAGCCAAATGAACATTTTTCGGTGGAAAGTTTTGGTGAAAAAATAATGATTTTGTAGTGTGGGTGGGGATAATGGTGATTAGGGTTTGTGTGAGGGAGAATATAAAAAAAGAAGAAGAGAAAATCTCCAAAATTCCTAATATGGTTTGTAAATAAATTTATTTCTATATTAGTTATGACTTATGATAAATATAAATTATACTAGATAAAATTCCCTTTTATCTGATGAGCTATAAATATTGGTAGTATTGGGCTGGGTTGCCAAGAAACTTGGCCAACCAGGCCCAGCAAAAAAAAAGGCCCTGACCATGAGCTACCAGGTCAGCTTGTCGTGGCGCGGGTTCATGGGATTCAGTTATTATCGTATATTAACTTAGTGAACTTAGTTAAATATTCGATAGTGAACTTAATTATTATCGTATATTAACTTAAAATAAGTGTAAAAACTCATAAACTATAAATCATACCATTGAAAAAAAGAGAGGAAAAAAGAGCATGCATTTACTTTCTACGTATTAATGAATAATTAATGTGAAGAAAATTTTCACCAGTGAGTACTTCCTCGGTCCCATATTCTTTGTCCACCTTACTACAAATAGTTATCCCAAATCAAATCAAGATAATATATATAAAATTACAATATAAGATAATAAAATTACAATGTCAAACTCATGTAACTAATTTTTTTTCTTCATACCTTTTAATTAATTAATTATCTTCAACATACTCTACTAATTAAACTATATAATATAATCAATACTCTTAAGAAATATGGGATGATTTTCTTGTCTTCTTCCACTCTTCCAATTCCTTAGTATCTGTATTCTTTTAACAGTTTCCATGAATGTTCTGCAAAATTAAACCATTATATATACTCTGAATAAATACTGGAAATAACAATTTCTAATTTATATTTTACTTGTCTTAAATCAAATATAAATAATGGTGTAGCAACAATGACGAGTACTCCTAGATTTAAAGTTTATGAATTTTACATAATTTCAAGTTAATGTATACAATAATAATCAGGTTTACAATCAAATATTCATCTAGAGATATTAGTAAATTTCTGAATACGTATCTAAAGTCCGAGTAAAAGTTACTGAATTTACGTGAATCCGCAAACGACAATAAGATAGAAGAGGTAAGGTACATACTCCCAAGGTACATCTCCAGCAAGCATCCAATCTCCTTCTTTGTCTTGGTACAATAGTGTAAAGCGACCATCATTTTCATCACAACTCTCATCATGTGCTGCATATAAATTAACCAAACTTATTAATTCAATTCTTAATTAATTCCTTATTGTTATTTTGTAAAAGAAAAAAAGAAGAAGAGGACATGCTATTTTAATTTTCATATTTTTATGTAATAATAGGAGTGAATTAATTACTTACATTTATGAAACATTTGGAGCAAGGTGTTAGTAAGGATTTGGTAAGAATTATATAACATTAGATCAATTTTTCTTCCAATGGCTACTCCTTCCATTTTAACCTTCACATACATGGAATTTCTAATTCCAATATTGTGTCTATGATTAATATTATTATTATTATTATTGTTCCATCTAACTTCATGATTAATCCCATGAATAAGTTTTTTTCTCCATGATTTAATTGGTGGCCACCCCACTACTCCATTTTCTTCCTTGAACTCCCTGCATCACAAATTCATATTTAATTAGTAATAATTAATATATAATAAGATCAACTAAAAATAATGATTTTTAATACACTTACGAAATTAAACTAAAAGAATAACAATATTATTAGACAAGAAATTATAAGTCAAAGCAATAAATTAGAATTTCTAACATATGATTCTGGACTTATTTTGACTTAATAACAACGGTTTAATTAAAGTATTTTTTAATCTTACCCAAATGGCCAAACACTATACTAGTGTTTAAAATCTGTTTTGACTTAAAAACACTCAAATATAAATCAGTCCAAATAGGCTCCAAGTTTCCAAGTACATATACAAGTATGTTCAAGTCAATTGGCCTTAAACATGACATTAACCTTTTTTGAAAATATGGGGAAGATTATGATATGGGAGATCAATGAGGGGCAGTGGTGCAGTCATAATTTTCGGTAAGAGAGTTTAAAATATGATAAAGTAAATAAATAAATTTGAAGAAGTTAAAAGTAATTCAACATCTACTATAAAATAATTTTAACCATATATAACTAAAATAAAATTTCTTTAAAGGACTTCAAATAAACCCTTAAACCCTACCTGACTCCATCTCCGATGAAGAGTTAGTAAAGGAATGAATGAAAACTACACATAAACATGTAATAATATATTTACAACAAATAGCAGATAATTTATATTACACACATTTTGTAACACAAACTTACTGATTATAACAAGCTTCAAAATTTCTCCTTTTTTGATGACCATCATCATTATCATCTTCTTCTTCATTTGATTGGCCATTCCATATAAGCAAAGGCAATGTTTTACCTTCAACTTTGTTGCTACCATCATCATTATTAATCTTCTTCATTTCTGAGAAGTTGTCATCAAATTTGTCAATATTAATGTTGTCATTTAGGTAGGAAGATTTGATAGGATTAACAAAATGGGAATTAGGAAGTGCAAGACCAAGACCAAGCTCAAGTTCCATCTCATAAATGATATCACAAAATACCTATAGAGATTATAAAATAATTGGTATAATTTTCTTGAAGATGTTTATATTTATTTATATATAAGTAAGTAAATATTAATGTGGTAGAAAAAGGAAAGAGAGGAGAAGGAGAATTGTCTGGTGAGAAAAAGAAAAAGGGAGAGAGCATTGAAGTTGGGTCGGCCAAAAGAGTAGCAAACATATCGACACCTAACAAAAGCATGTTTTTGGACCATCTCTCCCACACACTTCTATACTAGTGGCATAGCTACTCTTGGTGTATATATCACAAATTATAGTAAATTACGATTAAAAAATAAAATAATAAATAAATATTTAGATTGAGACGTAAATATTTTACTTTTTTTAAGGAGATTTAAGTTTATTATGGTATAATTAATTCACACCGATTCAACAATATAATTTTTGATTTGTTCTCTTCATGATATAACAGTTCAACATCGTGTAACTCAAATAACTCCAGATTAATTAGTTGAAGAGTCTAAAGTTTTACTATTAATGGAACGTATTCCTTCAATACAATATTTCTCTTTTTTCAATAGTGAATAAGTTGGAGATTTAGAACATTTTGCGTTCGCTCCACTCTTTCTTTCAAATATTATTCTCACTACACATTACAATATTTTCCCACAGTACTAATTCTCATAATTCTGAAGATTTTTCATTTAGACACTCGAATTAACACATTAACTTTTAATAAAATATTTTAATTAGAGATTCACTACAACAAATAAAGGATTTAGCGACAATAATATAATTGTCTCCATATTATATTTAACGGCAATAATAAATATGAGTGTTTATAATAGCACTCTATATAAATACTGTTAAAAGTTTTAGCAATTCTGGATGCAATGACATTAACTCAATTGTCGTTAATAAGAAAATCTATTACCACAAAATGTCTCTTTTGTTGTAATGACTTTAGATTCAGTTTTGGATTTTTTTTTTGTGTATATTCTTATTCATCTATTTAGATAGTTAAATTAATCATACACACCAATCTTAATTAATAATATTTTTATTTTACATTATCGATATATATTAGTTAGTTTAACTCTTGAATTAACAATTAATAAAGTATTTATTGATTTTCCTTTTGTTTTCAACTTTTCATATATAAAGTAGAGCTTAATTAATTCTCTTGTGATCCGTCCGACAATGCAACTGATGGTACAATCTCTTGTCTTTTACTTTTGTTACCTCCTAAAGAAAATTACAAATGGAATTTATGATAAATACATTTTTTCCCTTTGTTAAATTAGGTGTTAGAACTTAATTTTTCTAGTTATAACTCAAAAATTAGTTTAACGGGAAAAAAAATTGTCCAAATTATATACATAGCCCAGAGTTTTCGTCTTTCACTATCGATCATATAGGATTCATTCTATTCATCGATCACCTTTCTCTTCATGCTCAGATTCAAATATTCTTTATATGAGGTTCCACTATCTGGTCTAGTGTGTGCATGTACATTCACAGAGTACTCCTATATTTCCCCCGATAACTGTTCGAAACCCTAAAGACATTAGGTCTAACTCTAATAACGTAAAGAAGTTTAATTTCTTAAATGAACTCAATTTCATTTACATTGTCCCACATTTCCTTCTTATATGAGTACTTGTTGGACCAATTGAGCCAGCATGCAGTCCTTTGTTTACCAAGAAAAAAAGTAAAAGATATTATACTACTATAATTTTCCATTAACAATCAATGGTAAATTGAACATTATAATAAAGTAGAACAAGAATATATATCTTCTCCCTTTAATTTTCTAGTTGTTGGAAAATGACATATCATTACTAATTAAAGGATTAATTGCTAATTCAAGATTTAATGAGTGTGAACGAAACTTAAACGTGTTTTATCAAATAAAGTATTAAAGCAAAAATAATAATTTGTCTGGCATGACAAATGTTTGGACAAATTTAGGTCATGACTTGTTTATGTCCCCATTAAAATATGAGTAAATTTACCTTTAATTAATTTTGAACCACAAAAGGCGGGGTTAATACTTCATAAGGAATTACTGCTAATTAATTTAAGAATTTACAGAAATAAATTATTTAAAGAGCAATTATATGTAATTTCTTAATTAATTAATCGGTAGTCTGAAGATAATAATAAATTTATTGTTTATAACATGTTAAAATTAAAAAAATATACGAATTTGTAAAAAATAAAAAAATTATACGGTCATCACTTAAATTATCTTTGTTACCAAAGGACAAAATTAAGACCAGTCAACCATCATGATAATGTTGTCATTTGACTTGCACGTTTGAATACGATCTTTCTGGTTACACTCATTAGAAGTAACAATTATTAATTGGGGCGGAGCCAGTGAAATAGTTATATATTTACATGAATTTAATAATTTTTATCTAGATTATGTATCTGCATTAAATAATTCATTAAATGTATATGATGTATTTAATTAGCTTGGAACCCAGTCCATCAATCGGATTATAATTATAATTACAATATTAATTTGAGATTGTTATAAGCTAAATCGTGCGCCGTAAATTTAAATTAACTCTTAAATTTGCCTCTGATTATTACTACCATTTGTCTAATTAACTAAGATTAGATTTGGACACGTGCTACATGTCTGAGATGAAAGTTCAAGAAATTAAAGTCATGATGCAACCACTCTGATCAATTGAAAAATCTCCAAAAAAAAATCATGAGAAAATTGGCAAAATATTCTATTGGTTTTGGTTGGTTAGTTTGGAAGCATGCGACTTGATATTTCTAAATTGGATTAAGGGTTGATTTCTTATGCAGATTTTTTTTTTTCTCATTCAGTATTCAATATTCATATTGAAACTCGATTAATTTAAATTCACATTGTATATGGTCCATTTAGGGAGAATGTCAAATATTTGTTGAACATATTTCCACATGAAATAATAGGATATGGTTTTTGGGAGTTGGGGTTGGGGTGGAATCTCTAGCTAGATGGACAAAGCAACCAACAAAGATGGACAGTGGTTTGGTGACTGTTTGGGGTCAATTGGTTTTCAAGAATTTTACACAGTTATTGGTGGAACGTATTTTATTTTTTATTCAACATGTTATTTAGAAATTAACGAGTTATCAAATTATGATGGTGGTATGTAGTGATCATGTGGATCTAATTAATATACCAAACAAAGTGGAGCTACCTTAGTGGGCATGAATATATCATATGATGAAGTCATGGATCACATTGTTGTCTAATTAGGACTTGTTTTTTTCCAAAAGAAGTCATATGTCTCCCAAGACTTAACATTTTGGGGTCAGTTTTGATTACTGATGTCTGAATTTTTTCTATCAAAAAGTATGCTAAGAGAACAATGAAATATTGAAATTCAGCTTTCTTTTATTTTTTTTAAAAAAAACTTAAAAAGGCCATAGAAAAAATTATACTTCAGAAGAAAGTAAAAATGTCATTAATTTACTACAGACGATATCATAATAAAAGGCCATATAAAAGAGTCCCCAAGTCCCCATTCCACAAATGATGTGTCATGTGTGGGACTCAACACATTAAACTTTGATTCATTTTCTGATATTAATCATAATTAAATGCAACAAATCATACAATAAAGATAAGGTACACGTATATGAACAATAAATTGTTCATGAATGATTACAAGTAGAACAAAATTATGTTGTCTCGATGAAATGTATAATTTCTAATTGGACCACCTCATTTCAAAGGATATTTCAAAGTGTCAATTGGGACAAAATTTAAAGAAATTCAATCATTAATATATATATACATGATTTCTTTTTACCCTACGTAGTATAATATTCCGACAAAGATGGCTCCACTATTGTCAAGATGATCGACCATCTCTTAGTAATTTGTTTTCCTCAACTTCAATTTATATGAATTTATTCGATTGAATACGAAGTTTATGACCAGTTTTAAATATGCTATAATATTTATGTAGTTATAAAAATTTCTCAATTAAATGTAAATAAAAAATAAATTAAATAACTTTCAAATTTAAGAAAAATCATTCTTTTTAAATGCACTAAAAAAGAAATATGATTATGTTAGAAGTGTAGCATTCTTGTCTGGGCAAAATGTACATGTTCAATAAAGCAAAGATGATAAAAGAATATCAACAACACATGATGATTTACTTTATTCTTCCTTTGAACAAAAAAAAAAAGAGAAAAACTTTATTCCTCCTAATTGATTTATGGGAGTCTATTGGCTACTAGAGGAGGAGCTTCCTTTGAAAAGCAAATATATGGTGAATTGTACATTGTAAAAAAGGACAAGTGCTAAACCCAAAAAAAAGTGTTTATTACTCTACAAACACATTCTTCTTCTTTTCTATTTTTATTTTTTTTTGGTTATTTTCTAGATTTGCGCCGTGTAACATTCAGCGCTACCCAATAAAATTTATTTATATCAAGGACTTGAATTTAAAGTCATTAAGAATCTTATACATTTTAGGAAAAATTACCTAAATACATATAAGATTTTATCATAATCTCTAAAATTTTCAATCATTTACAAAAATTCCCTCTCGAATTTATCACTCTCCCCTCGCTGATACATCCATATCCCCCTCTCAGATACATCCCTCACGCATGTATACATCCCTCACTTATGTATCCGGTGATGTATCAGGAAGTCCAGTATTGTATTCGAAATCCATAAGTTTTAAGGAATTTTTATAATTTGAAATAAAATAGAAAAATAATGTGATTAATTCTTAACACTATGTGATTTATGTAAATTATATCATTTTACGACAATCCTTGCTAATGTTCTTCAATCTTATTTCGTACCAAAAGCACTCACGAAAAGGATTAAAATCGAAGCGGGCCTAGTAGAATCACGGGTTCTCGGTGGCCCAACTTTGTGGCGCGTGATAGGGACGCTTAATTCCATTAAGGAACAAAAATTCTCCCTCCCAATCATAAACGCACCAAACAAGTGGACACAAAGTTACCCGTAAGTATTTCTTTATTCTTAATAGCTCTCGAATTTAAGTTATCTGAATATAGAATTATCTTTGTTAGAGAGTACTTTAATATTAATGTGGAATTTTCGGAAGCAAATTCAAATTCGTCGGACTTCAATATAGATATCGGACACCGAATTTGAAAAAAAAAAAGTAGGCAGAAAGTGAGAGTAGAAAGCAATTGAATTGAATTCTTTATGTTCCACTTAGAATTTCCTCCAACATAAGCCAACCACAACCTTAAATGTGCACCAAAGAATCAATCAATCACCAAAAGATATATATAATAATACTACTAAAACAATAACAATATTAATATTAGAAAACTTAAGGAGATCAAATTAGAGCTCTTTAAAATGGTGATGTTATGAATCAAATATAGTTTTAGTTTACTACTTATAAATGGTGTACTAGGTATGGAAGTTTTAAAGAGGGATGAAGAAGATGTTAGTCCTAGATTTTCATTTCAAAAGAATGGATCATCATTGTCTTGTGTAGTACCACCATTTTTGCTCAGCCCACAAAAGAGCTTGTACTACAACAAGTTACCTGAGGAGCCACTCAATCTCACAGTACTCAAATTGGATGGCTCTTCTTTTGGTAATTTTTCGTATTTTCCTCCTCCTGTTGAATTGTCTTATGAAATACTGAAATTGATCTCCATCTTTATGTGTCTGTATAGACGACGAATTCATGATTTAGAGTCAGTGAGTTCAAATAGTACTGAAATTCATGTGTATACGCCCTTAGAAACGGATCCAGAATTCAGAGTAATAGTTTCAGAGATTAGTTTTGTTTATGTGTGTATATTTTTTTTTAATAATTGGGGTGGGATTACAAGGTAGGGGAATCCCCGTGTATATACCTATACAATCTTGGAGTGTGCAAATTTTCTTCTCAGTTGTGTTAAGGGGGTGCTAAATTAAATATGCACTCATAATAGCTAACATTTAACCTCTGTACACCACATAATTTTCAAGAGTGTGCACCAAACCATCCTTCACCTATGATGGCTCCGCCCATGTACATATATGTATATGATATTTTAACATGTATATATGGTTTGAGTTAAAGATAGTAGGACATTAGGTGCTATGACACTTATTCTATACTACCTAGATTGATCCACATGTGGTTTGCTAGTATTGATGTATGTTGGGGCGGAGCTAGCTTGGAGGAAGGGGATTCAATTGAAATCCCGTCACTATTATGCAAATAGGGTAAAAGGTAGTCTTTTTTTGTGTTGTTTTGTTATATTTAAGTTTTCGAATGCCCTTGACATGAGAATTCTTTTAGTGGAGTGGCAAAGGGGGTTCAAAAATTGCTTTAGGTCACAGGCTTCATCATTTGTCATGCATCATATGTCTTTTCAAATGGTCTGTTCAATTGAATTTTGTGTTCTGCAGATATTAAAGTTGCAAGGAATGGGACAGTGGCGGAGCTGAAACAGGCGGTGGAATCTGCCTTCAGTCATTTACCAAAGACAGGAACAGGCAAGGTTTCATGGTATGTGCATTGCGAAAGGAACCTTTCAAACTAAACTTCTTCTGTTGTAGATTGCTTGAGACTTATACTTCATTTTCTTATGAATAATTGAGAGATATGACTCAGTTTGAAAGGTTCTAACGCTTGAATGATATTAATTACTTTACATAAACATGGTCGAATTCACTAGTTTTATTGTGACAATATTACAGGTCACATGTATGGGGACATTTTTGCTTGAGCTACGATGGGCGGAAGCTACTTACTGATAGTGATTTGTTAGGAACCTATCGGATCAAGGATGGCGATAAGGTTTCTTCTCATTCATCATATTTTCGATCTAGGAAAGTTCTCTTTAATCTCTTAAGTTACTTGTTGCCAAAATGCATTGGAATATGCAATTTGTAAAAGGAGATGTATAGGATTAGGATCCACATTCCAATCCTTTTCAAATCCATCTTATGTCCAGGCTTTGAAGAAAATTGTTTTTTTTCAGCCAAATCAGAATCTTGACTTCTGCAGTTGAATGTGTGTGGTTCTATATATTCCCGTTTGTTTGGAAATTAATAAGCTCCTTCGAGTACATCTTCGTTAGCAAATAATTCTGAATGCACCATAAAGAGGTGAAAATGATCTGAAGAGAGACCTGTAAAAAGCAGGTTCAATTACTAAGGTATCTGAGGCTCTAAGGAGATTCTGGTTCATATGAATTCTCCCTACCGAAAAGAAACAGATTTATTATCAAAATATTTTAGATAATCGTGAAAATGTAAGATTGCTCACGTAGACAGATTTTCTCATGGTGTTTGTGTATAGCCAGAGGCTGTGGTTTCTTTCACTAGACTGATTATTAATCCGAAATTGTCTATATTCTGGTTTATGAGTTCAGCAATTTCTTTCCACCCTGGAGTTGAGAATTTTTCAGATCATTGCTAATGATTATGTACCTTTTTTCGTTATAAAGCCCAAGTGGAAATTTTTTAACATTTCCTTAACGCGCTTATGCTTGATGTTTTTGCATTTGCAGCTCAGTTTTATGAGGCATGTCTCCATCAGTTACAATTTGGTCAAAACGCGATCAGAGAGAGAGGACTCTAGTAAGAATGAACCTAGCATGTAAGATATGCACATTGTTTTCATCCTTATTGTTGGTTCATGTGTTCTAATATTGCACTTCACCCATGCCTGTTATGGTATTGGTTTGCTATCGATGCTTGATTCATCCATAGAATGTAAACACTAGGCCTTAGTTGCTGGATGCTTGGTCATAAAAGTTGGATCTTATTCATCTAGGTGTTTCCATATGTAGTTTCTAATATACTAGAATATTGTCATTTATATGTTCCATTTATAGTTTCTATGTCGATATCTTGCCAGTACTGCTCATCATCATACCGATAAAGACCTGGCTATGCCACTTTGTGTGATCATGCAGAGTTTAATGCATATTTTTATGAAATGTTCACTATATGTATGAGTTTGTCTTGCATAGTGGCATTGTAAGGGCACATTAGATAACATCATCTTTGAAAATGCATTTTTGCAGATCAAAAGGCTGTGAAAGCAGACAACGGAGAGGTGAACGAGAGGGTAATCACCATCAAGATGACTTATCAGAGAACCAAAACAATATTCATGACAACAACAGGGGTGTTGTAGCTAATTGTGAGTCCAGGCTGGTTCATTTGTTTAGAGGGTGGCTCCCATACAAATTGACAAGCCCAGAGAGGAGAATGAAACAGAAGAGCAGCACATCGAGATCACACGATTGTCTACTTATGGAGTTCTAACAGTGTTGTGCTGTGATTAGTACTTTTGAAAGAGGGGAATTCAGCAACTGTTTGCAAATGTCAGAGAGTTGGAGAGTGAAATGGAAAACATTCACCTCTAGTTAAACCTCTAAACTTTTGACTATCCAGTGACTTTAGTGTCTGAGCTGATTCTGTAAACAAGATTAGTTGCCTGCCTATGCATCTGTTCCATTTCCTCATTTGCATATCAAAGTTAATTGTGTAGAACACAAATATCTCTTTGGTGATTAGAAACAGCAAATCCACTATCATCAGACTTGAACTTCTGCATTCTGGTTTGGGATCTCCATGAGTATTCAGAAAGAGTTTGTGTTTTATACACTGACGGTATAAAAAGCTACTTACACAATTCAGTCACTCATGAACGAATTATAGGTACATCATACTACAAGGATTAAATGGTAATCTAGTGAAAATGTTAACTAATGGTATGTTCCTCAAACTTCTTAAAAAATGTCATTGTATGCGTGTCAGATCCTTCAAAAAAGTTGTGCATTTTTGGAGGATCCGGAGTGTGTCGAGAATCCTAGAAACTTCATACTAGCCTATCATCATAGGTTAAAACTACACTAATAGAGTAAACATTATTTACACTATTAGCATGATTACTTAAACCGAGATAAGAAATTAGGTATACGAATTAACTTGCGGATCACAATTTTCAAACTTTTTAGTCAATCTACCAACTAATAACAAGTGTAACTTTTTTTGGTTTCCCATCTCATCCGTATATCCATCTTGGAGCCTTGCTAATTTGGATTCGGCCTAGTCAGATGTAGCGCTCGTTACTAGAAACTTTCAGCCCCCTCCTCTGCACCACATCGTTTGGCGATAATAAAAATGGGTAACTAATTAACAAGGGTATGACTTTTAAAAAATACTCTCAGAAAAAAGAAAGACCTCACGTGAGTGGCACACCCTTAAAGCTCCAATTTCTCAGCCTCATCGTATTGTGTGGCATAGATTGAGATAGCCTTTCTAAGATCTTCCTTCTTTCATTTTGTTAAAAAAAAAAAATCAAGAATCAAGAAAGACCTCTCAAAAAGATTTTATTTTTTAAGTTGCAGAAGAACAGAAAAGAAGAAGAAGAAGAAGGAAGAAGAAGAGGAAGAAGAAGCCATGGCCAACATGATGATGAGCTCCTCCAAAGTTTTAATCACTTCTTCATCCTCTACCATCCCTCCATCTCCAAGATTCAAACTCCTTTCCCTCACCCAAATCCCTTTTCCAAAACTACCCCTCCTCAAATCACCCAAATCCCTCGAAACCCTTTCAATCCCATCAACTCTCAAGTCCATTTCAGTCATTCTTGCAAGCTCATTGGCCATGGCACCACCTTCACTAGCAGAAGAAATTGAAAAAGCTTCCCTTTTTGACTTCAACTTGACACTCCCAATCATGATGGCTGAATTCCTCTTTCTCATGTTTGCCTTAGACAAGATTTACTTCAGCCCATTAGGGAAATTCATGGATGAAAGAGATTCTGCCATTAAGGAGAAATTGAGCAGTGTGAAGGACACCTCTGCTGAAGTGAAGCAACTGGAAGACCAAGCTGCTGCAATTATGAAGGCTGCAAGGGCTGAGATATCAGCAGCATTGAACAAGATGAAGAAAGAGACTCAGCAAGAAGTAGAGCAGAAGATTGCAGAAGGAAGGAAGAAAGTTGAGGCTGAATTGCAAGAAGCTTTGGCTAGCTTAGAGAATCAAAAGGAGGAGACAATCAAGAGTCTTGATTCTCAGATTGCTGGCCTTAGTGATGAGATTGTCAAGAAAGTCCTTCCTGTCAGTAACTAATTCTGAAAAGTTGTAATGTTTTTTTTTTCTTGGGAAAGAGTTAACAGCTTGTTTGGATGGTTGTTACATGTAATATTGTACTGTGCTGTTAGTTTAAATACAATGTTTATTTTGATTGTTACTTAATTTTATTATATCATATCATTAAATCCATTGTTATGTAACCACGAAAAGTCTCATTTGAGATTTGGTGTGATCACGTTGTTATGTTGGTTTTTTTTTTGTTGTTGTTGTGATGCTCTTGCAGATGACATATATGGGGACATTGTTGCTTGGTCTATGATGGGCAGAATTACTGATATTAATTTGTTAGGAACCTATTGGATCAAGGATGGTGATAAGGTTTCTTCTCATTTCATCGTATTTTCTCTGAAAGTTTTCTTTTATCTAATCTTTATATGGTTTGTTTATGTTGCTTGTTGCTAATGCACTGAAATATGCAATCTGTAAAAGGAGATTATTCGATTAGGAACCACATTCCAATAATTTCCAGTCCATCTAATGCGCAGGCTTTGAAGAAACTTGTTTTTCTTAGATGAATCAAGATATGTCATTTTGCAGTTGAATGTGTGTGGACTGGCACAGATGGAGCTTATAAGTCAGAAGTTTGGCTGTAATTGTTCCGATTTGCATTTTAATTGTTTCGATGTAGGAGTATTTGATTGGAAACTAAAAAGCGGGGCATATGGTCTGAAGAGAGACATGTAAACGCAGGTTCAATTACTAAGGCTCCAGAGAATTCTGGTTCATATGATTCTCCCAAACCAAAAGGCAACAGATTATCACTTACAAGTTAAGAGAACTCTGTTTATTATAAGTTAGAACTTTCTTTTGGAGATTTTAGATGAGATATGTACATTTTCCTCTATGAAGCACAAGTGGAACTGTTTGAACATTTCCTTAGCTCGTTAATTCTTGATGTTTTTGCATGTGAAGCTTACTTTTATGATGCATGTCTCCATTAGTTAAAATCTGGTCATAACGTGATCAGAGAGAGAGGACCCTAGTAAAAATAAACCTAGGATGTAAGTTCTGTATACTGGCTTCATCGTTATTGTTGGTTCATATGTTCTAATATTTCCCTTCACCCATGTCTTTTATGCTATTGCTTTATCAATGCTTGATTCTTCCATAGAATGCAATTACTAGGCCTTAGTTGCTGGACACTTGGTCATAAGGGTTGGTTCTTGTTCATCTAGGTGTTTCCATTTATAGTTTCTATACAGGAATATTGAAATTTATAGGTTCCATTTATGTTTCCATGTTGATATCTTGCCAGTACTGCTCATCATCATACCGATAATAACCAGGCTATGTCACTTCGTGTGATCATGCAGAAAATTGAGAGAATGGACTTGGTGTTGCAGAGTTTAATGCATATTTTTATGAAATGTTAACTATATGTATGAGTTTGTCTTGCATAGAGACATTGTAAGAGCAGTTTAGATAATATCATCTTTGAGAATGCATTTTTGCAGACCCAAAGGCTGTGAAAGCAGACATCGGAGAGGTGAGCGAGAGGGTAAATCACCATCAGGATGACTTATTAAAGAACCATCAAACTAATATTCATGACAACAGGTGTGTTGTAACTAATGTTGAATCCAGTTTTTTTCATTTGTTTAGAGGGTGGTTCCCATACAAATTGGCAAAGCCTAGAAAGGAGAATAAAACAGAAGAGCAGTGCATCGCGATCACACAATGGTTTACACAAATGGAAAACATTCACCTCTAGTTGATAGAAAATTAGTAATTTGCATCATATGTTCCATTTCCTCATTTGCAGATGACAGTCAATTAGTTGTGCAGACATGATTTTACTTTGGGTTTGGCATAAAAAAAAAGTCTTGGGATTGTGTAAAAGAGCCCCCCCCCCAAATTGCTCTCCATGTTCACTATTTTCTAGGTTCAGTGTAATCAAATCTTGATGAACACAAATGCACTAATATCTCTTGGTCATTGGAAAGAGCAAATCCATCTATCATCACACTTGAACTTCTGCAATCTGGTTTGGGATCTCCATGGTTATTAAGAAAAAGTTTAACTTCTTATGCATTGACGGTGTAAAAAAAATACTCATACAATCAGGTTAATCAGGAGGTAATTACATGTAAATCATACGATAAGCATTAGTTGATAATCAAATAAAAACATTAACTAACCTATCATCAAAGGTTAACCTACATTGATAGCATAAAAGATCTTTACTCTATTTGCTGTAATAACTTAAATCCAGGTATATGAATTAACTTGTGCATCACAATTCACAAATTTTCAGTCACTCCTTAGTGAATAAAACCAAAAGGCTACTTACCAACTAATTACAATTTTGTGCATATCAAATGCCAATGCCTTTGGTTTATTAGAAATACTAAAAAAAATACTTGCAGAAAAAAAGAAGAGACCAGTTGCTCACAACCCATCTCAGCCTCATCATATTGTGTGGCATAGATTGAGATAGCTTTTCTAAGATTTTCCTTCTTCCCTTCTAAAACCACCAAAAAACATCAAGAATCAAACCCTCTAAAAAATCCCAAGTTCTAAGAAGCCATGGCCAACATGATGATGAGCTCCTCCAAAGCCTTAATCACTTCTTCATCCTCCACCATCCCTCCATCTCCAAGATTCAAACTTTCCCTCACCCAAATCCCTTTTCCAAAACTACCCCTCCCCAAATCACCCAAATCCCTTGAAACCCTCTCAATCCCCTCAACTCTCAAGTCCATTTCAGTCATTCTTGCAAGCTCATTAGCCATGGCACCACCTTCACTAGCAGAAGAAATTGAAAAAGCTTCCCTTTTTGACTTCAACCTGACACTCCCCATCATGATGGCTGAATTCCTCTTTCTCATGTTTGCTTTAGACAAGATTTACTTCAGCCCATTGGGGAAATTCATGGATGAAAGAGATTCTGCCATTAAGGAGAAACTTAGCAGTGTAAAGGACACATCTGCTGAAGTGAAGCAACTGGAAAACCAAGCTGCTGCAATTATGAAGGCTGCAAGGGCTGAGATATCAGCAGCATTGAACAAGATGAAGAAAGAGACTCAGCAAGAAGTGGAACAGAAGATTGCAGAAGGAAGGAAGAAAGTTGAGGCTGAATTGCTTGAGGCTTTGGCTAGTTTAGAAAATCAAAAAGAGGAGACAATCAAGAGTCTTGATTCTCAGATTGGTGCTCTTAGTGATGAGATTGTCAAGAAAGTTCTTCCTGCCAGTAATTAATTCTGAAAATTTGTGTAGTAAATCAGATTACTGTTTGTTCAAAGATATATAAATGTGAAAATATTTGGTCTTTTTATATGATGAATCTCATGTGTACGTCGTGTTTTTGGTAACTTGAGGATTCTAAGTGATTTTTCAGGATTTTGTTAATGAAGTTGAAAGAAAAATTGAAACTTGAAAGCCAGAGATCAACTTCTCTCTCTATACTGTTTTGGTCCTTGAGCTGAGGTCTATCGAAACAGTGTCTCTACCTTCAAGGTAGTTATAACGCCTACGTACACTTTATTCTCCTTGGACCCCACTTTGTGTGATTACACTGGCTATGTTGTTGTTGAAAGCCAGAGATCAACTTTTAATTCAGAGTTTAATGGATATAGAGGATTTATAAAGTTGAATCACACTAATTTGAGATTAAGGCACAACAACAACAATAAGAAATTTATCTTAATATTACCAGCTTAGACATGTTCTAGTTATTTGTTTGATGTTTTTAGATTGCAGCAGTTGTGCGATTCATTTGTGGCTTCTGGGATCTCTTTTCTAGCTAGAAGCAATGGGATACTGTTTTCCCCCTTTGTTGTCTTCTGCATTTTGTTGAGTCCTAAAATCATAATATTACTCGAATGTAGATCTTGAACCTAGGTTGCCTCCACTACTGTTGTCCAAAGAATATTGAGACAAACACAAATCAACTTGTTTGGGAGGCGTGATAGTAGTTGTAATCCATCAAGATAATTGTAAGTTGTAAGTTATGAATGGAGATTACCTTTTTTTAAAACAAGTTTTGGTTAACAGCATCCACGAATAGAGTCTAGAGAGGGTAGGATGTAATTGCGCAGGCAATTGTGAGACAGAACTAATTGGTCAATGGCGCTTAATTAGGTAATGGCAGAATTGTCAACCCACATATCCAATTGTTAAATTTTTTAACTACCAGGCGTAAACTATTACCACATCACTTACAGTGAAGATAGCAGCAAGATGTTTACATTCAACACCACCTTAGATAAGCAAGGTTAAAAAAAAAGGCATACACATCCAACAAATAATGAATTTTAAAGTTAACCATGCTTTTTTTTTGCTTTTCCAACAGATGTAATCAAAGACCATAGAGAACCCAACAGCTGAATGCAGTATAAGCTTGGGATACTTCAATCATCAGGAAATGAGCAGATATGGAAATAATCAGTTCTTCTGCTCCTCGTTGTCCCCGTTTTGCTCTGCTTCTGCAGCCATTAACTCATCAAACTTCTCAGTCTTGCCCAGCACTATTTCAATCTGCACCAAGCGAAGATGATAAACAAAACAAAAAACCTTAATTTGATAAAAAAGACGATACCACAGATTGGACAAGGATGACTGTTCGGAGAAGGAATTTTTTTAAAAGATGGATTACGAACCACATTTAACACCCACTAGCTCACATGAATTCAACATTGTTTTAAAGAGTATAAAGTGGAAGAAGAACATGAAGGCTGTAAAAGCAGCATCTATATGGCATAACATAATACTGGCTAGATTCATTTTTCCATCTCTGCTGTTGCCAAAAGAAAATGATTTTTTTTTTTTTTTGGTTTCCCACCCGGTGTCCGGTACCCACATTGGAGCCCGACTAAATCCGGATTCGCGCCGGGAAGTCCCACATTGGGGGTAAAGCGCTCCCTAACAAAGGCGACTCTGTACCCAAGGGGGCTCGAACCCGAGACCTCTTGGTTAAGGATGAAGGAGTACTTACCACTCCACCACAACCCTTGTTGGTGAAAATGAGTTATTCTGTTCAACGGCTTTTGAAAACAGGAACAACAACAATGGGCAAAACCACAAGATAATGCATTAAAAGGGAATGTACCTTCAACAGGCATGGGGGTGTAAAACTAACTTCCAATCAAGACTAAGATAACCAAATGGGACTAGACAATTTAGGCGAGTAAGGATGTAAACCCCATCACTGACCCGACCATCTATTCTACAGCTTTTCTAAAATTCTGCACACATCTGAACTCAAACAGAGCAAAATAAGCACACACACACACATCAACTACCTCTTGAACACTTAACTTAATCTACCATCCTTCGGAAAGAATCTTGAGTCCCAAGCTAACACTTACCATAGAACCTCTACAGAATGAGTTCAATTACTACCAAACCACCAAAACTGAAGCAGACTAATGCATCAATTGACCGACTCATAGTGCTTTTGGAATTTACCTTTGCTTTTGGTATCGGTCGGGCTCCTGGTTCATCCCTCATGTCCACGGTGAGTGTCCTGATCTCTGCAGCAAGTGTACCCTCAAAGTTAGATGTCAAGAAAGATTATAAAGGGATGGGAATGGAGTCGGAGAAGCCTCACTCTTCTCAACAGCAAACCCATTGTTCTTGAGAATTTCGGCAATAGTAACCACTGTCGAAATAGCTGTATACAAGTGGAAAAGATTGTTAATCCTTTAGAGAACTATATGGCAAGCCAATTCAATTATTAATGAGTTTGCAACATAACACAAAAGGATGAGCCCACAAAAAAACTGAAAAGAACCTCAAACTGAACTGTACCACCACTATGTATTTTTTTTTACTCAATAAGGTTTACCGGCAAGCACAAGGAACCACTTCAAACTTATTTTCAAGCACGTTCAGCTTTATAAGTAAAAGATCCCTGGGAAGCCACAGGAATAAGGTTGTGATGAATTCATCCCAGATATGCTCAACTACTTACTATGTTTGAAAACCATGGTCGTTTTTATGCCAGAAGTTGGTTCAAAATTGTTTCACTAGGATATCACATCCCTGGTAAAGTGAGCAACAGTGTATATTATACTCTTCTTGTACACAAGTGGTTGCAATAGTAAACAACGCATTCTTGAGATGACAGAAAAGCATCACACATTGCGAAGATTGGAATTCACCAATAATCAAGAAAAAGTCAATTGGGAAAAGAAAGTGATAGTGCCTCCATAACCCAAGCTGTAACACGGTGTATTCTTGATGTGAAAAGACAGCACAAACACAATTAATGTAGAAGAAGACCCATATGACATTATAAGCAAGGGGAAACCACAAACTAGTACTCAAGATTGAAGGTCAAGAAAATTTACCCATCCCTAGAGCAGAGAGTTCCACTTCATTGTACTGTTGCATGTACCTCTGCAAGAAACATACCAAATATCTCAGGATACTAACTCAGACCAATAGCAACAGTTAAAGATTCTGGTGTAAGACCAGGAAAATTAAATATAGATAGTCACATGGCTAACACTTTTCAAGATTTTCTAATGCATGTCTTGCATCCAGAAAAAGCTTCAAACAATATACTATAAGTCCGGCGCCAACCCTATAATTGTCACTGTATAGGGTGAAATTCTTCAAATATACATAAAGTATTTTTTGATAAATAATACCTATGAAGTGCCTCAATTGCAGGTCCAAATTGTTAATTCGGATCCTACATAGACTCACATCACTTCCATTGCAATTGCTCTAGACTTTGTGAAGTCCTGTAGAACTTGAACCATGTTCTAATCTTATGTTTCTCAAACAAAAATATTTATTCTTTTTAACTCTCCGTATTACAGATAGAATTTTTTCTTCAATCACCCCCAACTCATCAATTAATTATTGTAATACAGATTAGCAATTTTTCTTCAATCAAAAACTAATAAAATCCCAGGAAACTAGACCTCAGCCAACATAAGCAATCAAACACATTGAATTAACAAAGACCCTGGTTATTGTGCATTAACTGATAGCATTTTGCAGGTCTCCCACTATGAGCAATATCATTTTTGAAAATGTAATTAATTGTTTCCGTTCATGAATCCAAGTCCTTCTTTTTACCTTCTCTCACATAACTTGTCAGCAAACAACTCAACAACCATAAGAGAATCTATCATTGTTCGACAAGCATAGACCCTCATAACCATTAAACGGAAACAATTACTAAGCCAGATTTTTTGCAAATCTAGCTGTCTTCATAAAAACATCCAACAAAAGAATCCTCCATAACCAATTTACAGACAAACAAGTATAATCATTTTAAAACTACGTCCAATTACCCAAAACTTCGCCAATGGATACACAGACTACAATGCATGGCTTTATAACATGGAAAAACAAGTAAACAAATTTAAATAACTAATTGCTTAAAATACAGTAATAGTGTAAATACTCCTTATGATTTCAATGTATATATAATTTAAATGGAAAAAAAAAAGGACCTTTGAGAGATTAACATAAAAGAAGAGTGATTTCTTAGTGTTAGAAACTTGGATTCTGTTCTTCTTTTGTGTCTCTGAGACACTCATCTTGTTCACTCCCTCTGTGATTCCTTCCATTGATTTGCTGATTTCTTCAGGTAAACCCTAATTTCGCAGCCTCCTTTCCCTTTGAAGAGAGGATCCGTATAATTTGGGGAAAATTATACTAAAACAGAAACAGATAAACCCCAGGTGGTTTTAAGGGTTAGGCACCTTAAACGCCAACGTTTTATGGCTCTTGATTTTTTATCTCACAAATGTACCCCTCTTCTTTCGAAAATTATACTTTGCACCATGTTTGGTTTTGAGGCGTAGTTATATTGACTTTGATTATGAAGGAATTGTTAACTTCAAAATTTATTATTATTTCATTGATTGTTGGTTGAGGTTTAAATTTTTTGTGTTCATTCAAATCTATTTATTCGAAGCGTAGTTATTATTATTATTCCGTCAATTCAATAAAGAATCATTATTACTTTGATATATGAAAGTGATAAAAAAATTACTTTGTTTACAATGTCATCATGTTGGTATATGTTGGAGAAAATTGAACAGTGAAGTCAAAATTTAGGACGATTTCGAGGAAATTTTAAGCTAGTCGAAATTAAAAAGAAATATATATATACATAAATATTTGTTGTTTCACCTTATATATAAAAGAATTTTTATCATCTGTATATATAAGGAGAAACAACAAATATTTGTGCGTTAGCCTGGCTTTCCTCATATAGAAATCTTTCCTTGAGAATGAGAACAAATGATGAAGTACAAATTTTAATAACAATGCTAATTTATTTGTAAGTTTTTTCTGTAAAGTAATACTTTGGAGATGTCAAAATTACCCAAGGTATTATTAATGGGATCCCATTATTAATTGAAGTAGAAACCCCAACTTTCATCATTCTCAAATAATTTCTTCTTAAAATTACCTTTATTTATCTGCTTAACCCCAAATTGCTTGAAATAAATATATAATAATTATATCAACAATCTTAAACCTAGTAATCATAACAAAAGGCCATTTTTGACAAATATTCCCCTCTCATTTTCCTCTTCCTTATTTTGAAAATATATTTATTTTGGGTGATTGGTTCTTCAATTCGATCTTATCAAACTTTAATTTGATTCTTTGATTTTTGGTTTTGAAAAAGTATGCACCGAATCGAATTTGCTCAGTTTGGTTTTATTTATTTCAGTGATTTTTAAAATGATTTTTTTTAGTGCGAATAAAAAATAAAATAAGGACCAAATCAAAGTATAAGATACTAAAAAAATTAAAACATTTAAATGTGATCATTGATCAATAACACCTATCCCTACTCCCAACTCTCATTACATTAACAAGTTACAACTTTCGATTGTCTTAACAGTGATCAACAATTCAACATTCAACATTCAACAACTATCAATTCAAATTCAAATACAGTGATTTATAACATCATATGATATGCTGAAAGAGAATAAAATGGGGAAGAAAAAGATACAATCTTTAATCTTGCATTTCAAGATGAAAATGAATGATAATTATACGAGAAGATCGAGATGAAAAGAAGACTTACCATACTTTTAAAAAAAATAATTAAAATATATTATAAAAGTTTGGTTCTTTGGTTAAAATATTTTATAAAAAAATATTTTATAATAAATTTTTTAAAAGTTTTCTTTGTAAGGATTTTTTTTCAAAAAAAATTATAAAAGTTTGACACAATAAGTACTCATGATGAAAAAATTAATTTCAAGTAAATATATACAAAATATTGATTGAATAATTGAAAGAAATATAATTAAGTAATTACTGGAATCGGTTAAATTACTTTTTATTTTTGACCGGTTAAGTTACATTGGACTTGCAAAATTTTGCACTATAAACAAATATGACTTAACTTTTTGTTGAATATATACGTCTTTTAGAGTGGACGTTAGGGTAAAAGTTAACCACCATATCAGAATTATTTTACAAAAAATTAAGTTCTATGGTTTGACAGTATATATTTATACTCAGGCAGAAGCTATTCACCATTTTTCAAAGTTACCTACAATTTCTATTAATTATTATAGAGAGTTACTTGAAATTGCATTTTCAATAACCTAATTGTATGTACACTTTTTTATTTGAAAAATCAACTCATTGAACTTGAAACTTTTCATAGAGAGGCAGTTCTCACAAGGTGAAGAATGTTTCACACTTTATTAAGCACAAATTACAAATTTATTTTACAACCACCAAAACAAAAAAGGAACCTAGCTAGATAACAAATCAAACAAACACAAATCAAGAACAAATCACAACACAAACATCATTTTACAACTCAATGATTAATTAAAACAATAAACTAAACTAGCTACCAAATCTTGACATTTGATATGCTTTAATTCCCCCCCACCCCCCACCCCACCACACCCTTAGCTAATTAATATAATTAACCACACTTGAAACCTGTGGGAACTTTCTTAGCACAAGCACTAACCAAAGCACTAAGTGCAACAGGAATATCTAATTTGATAATCCCAAGTACATTAGCCTTAATGGCAGTGCAAAGACAAGCTGCAACTTCCAAATCAGCCAAACCTTCAAGCAATGAGCAACAAGGGGTTGTCACTTGGCTACCAAGTGCAACATTTACAAGGCCAAGTAGGTCACCACAAACACCAAGCTTCAATGTGTCCCTTGGACAATAAGGGTTCACTGGGGGTGCCTTTGGTGTTGGGTGAGGCTTTGGCTTAATTGGTTCACATGGACCACAACCAAAAGTGAATGTGGCAAAAATGAGAAGGGAAAAAATGAAAATGGTGGAGGAGAGGGTAGCCATGATTTTTCTAGAGAACTTTAAGTGGTGGTGTAGCTTGGTTTCTAGAGTTTGTGAGTGATGTGCCCTTAAGGAGTTACTATTTATAGAGTTCACCAACTTCTATGCATAGACGAAGCGCTATCAGATAATAATATATAAGTGACCTATAGTATTTGAGTTTTAAAAAAATATTATCATGCCCATGTTAGAATATTCTTTAAAAAATATTTTATATAATTTTTGATGAAGTTGGCATGTGTCATTTTTGGAGGATTAGATAGGAACGTTGCATTGTAACCGTATCTTTAGAGAATTCTAGCAACATATGTAGCAAATACTTATTTATTAAAAGTTACTCAACACCTCTTGCACACCCAAGCTTGCCAACATGAGCATGGACAGTATAATTAATATGAGATTAATTCCAATATTTAATAAATCAAGAATTTATGAGATGGACACGATTTTAATATCATGACAAAAAAATAGACTTTAAACGTTACTTAACTTCAGAAATTAAAACTTATAAAGTGATGATTGTCTAAGATCATGTAAGAAGCTGATAAATCCCTCGTCCCACCATCAGAGGCGTATCTAGAGAGGGTTCCGTGGGTTCACGTGAATCCATTCTCCCCTCTCTAGATCATATATAGTAGTGTTATATTTTTTTAAAAAAATACTTAAATATAGATGTGTGAATCCAGTTCAAAGTACCATATAAAAATTCGATGATGATTGGGTGCACCTCTCTAAGTGTGGATAGAAATTTAAATCTTATATCTATATCTTATATGCGTTTTTTCATAATAGTGCATCCATCCTTTTGAAATCCTGAATACGCCTCTGCCCACCATTGATGTGGGACTCATGAACATAAATAATATAAAAACTCTTCATACTATGAATGTGTATAAGTCAAAATACATTATGCATAGGGGGGGAATTGTGAGGTTGAAGTTGAAAGTTTGATTGAGTGGAAGAGAGTGAAAAAAAAAAAAAAGATGATGCTGGAATATTTTGTAAGTTTGTGAAGAAATTAAGTTTATTTGACCTCATATGGTTAATTTCCCTGGTCACCATGCAACGTGTATAGTAGACAGGACAATGTACGCCAGTGGGCACATTATCTGTCATGGACCTACCTCATTTTTATTTTTATTTTTTACGATAGGTAAAAAATGTAGAGATGAATCGTTGATTTTGATAATTTATTTGCATCGAATGTGTATATTAAATCAATGAATATAAGATATATATTTTGTATATATATCTTGGAAACAATACATCTTTAATAATGTTTCCTGGTCCTATGTGTATGGTTATTTGGTCACATCAATTATTGAAGCAATACGATTTTACATGTGCATTATGTCTGGCCTGCAGTGCGTTGCTGCCATTTCCCTCTTCTTTTACTTGTTTTTTGTCTTTTGGAAATGATAGCTTGGTGTATCAAACTCTGTGACTTGACGGATCATATTTCCTTAAGTATAAACAATTTAATCTTATTTTTCTCCTAGAAAATTTAGTTTTACGAATTGAATGTTATGTAAAATTGCACAATAACAACTTAGACTCAGAGGAAAATGTACTTATTTAGTTGCGGGTTCATCTTGTATGAAGAAAGAAAAATATTTTCAATTTTTCTATGGTTGGTCTGACAAAATGTCTTGAAAAAAAATTCTCCACTAAAACAAGTTCCATAAAAATGCACTAAATGACTTTCCAAATAAAAGTAGGGAAAACAAGTTTTACAAGTGATATTCCAAGTTCATTGTGTCCTCCACAACCATCCATGCATGATGCACCCACCCAACACCCTCCCGCCATCCGCGATCCCATGTTCCCCACTCCATCCCACACCCAAAATATTTTGCTAGATTACATATAAACATTCTTGAATTAATAATCTATAAAGATTAGACAATCAAAAATATTTTGAAAAGTAAATGGTAAAGATTGTTATAACCTATCTACAACAATGGGAGGGAATATTTTTATTATTTTAACGGATAAGGATTAATTAATTAGAGCTAAAAAATAAATCAATTATAATAATTGTAAAAAATAAAAATAAATCTTGACCATTTATTTTTCTATTGTCTAGTCTTTATCTTTTTTCTATAAATACTTTTTACACCATTTCAACTTTTTGATTCCTTTATTAAGTATTCATACCTTTAGGCTATCTACGTTAGAAATCGTCGTCGTTACCCTTTTATCTTTTCCTTCGGTTAAAGAACGGCCATTTGTTTTTCATTATCATATATTTGGGTAACCAAAGCATTTTTTCCATCTTAAAAGATGTCTAAGCTATTGTTTAAGATATTCTTCTGAGTGGTTAGTTCACTGATCGAATCAATTAGTACAACAATTAGCTTTCTCAATTTTCTAATGAAAAAGATATTCAAAAACAAAAATGAAGTTTTGGCAAACAAAGTCTTGAATTTTGAAAATTCGTTAGCTTACAAAGAAAAAACCATCTTCAAGGAAGAACACTGTTCATACTCAACAAGGGACCTGATGGAGTGCTGAAGCGTCTTTGTTTTATTTTGAGCTTTGTGTACTTATATTGTAGATCGGTTATAAAAGGATAGTAGATCGGTTGCTTGTCTAAGTTATAAAGGACAATAGATCAGTTGCTTGTCTAAAGTCTTTAGGTTGAGTCGGATTAACTAGTTAGTCGAATCATCTCTGTTTTAATGAAGCCTCTTTACATCATTATTATGATGTTCTCTTGGGTGGAGTTGCCTAAGAGTGCCAACTGGGCTCTCTATTCTATAAATGTGATTTAATGAGGTTGACCGGAAGAAAGATGCAAAAAGGGTTAAATCACTTGCTCTCAAGGTGTCACAAAGTGAAATCCCTGAAATAGATGAGAACATGACCTATTTCACTTGAAGATTTTAAAAAATCGTGAGAAAACATGGAGGTCACATGAAGAAAGGAAACTTTGACAGGGCTACAAACTCAAATGACTTGTGTCACAAGTGTGGTAAATCAATTCACTTCATCAGAGATTAGCACAAGGGTAAACACAAGGAATAAGTCAAGGACAAAAGACGGGACCTGGTTGCTGACAAGTCAAGCAAAAGAGACACGACTGATTATGTGGTGAAGAAAGCTCTGGCCATCTAGGGAAATACCTCAAGTGATTCAGATGATTCTAAATACCCTCATGATGCTTCCATGAAGACAAATAAATATTTGATTTTGTGTTCGCCTTTATGGCAAAATCAGAAGAGGATGATGATAATAAAGAGGTAAGTCTTTTGTCTTTTTCATGTACGTAGTCTTTCCTCGACCAGATCTCTTGTGACATCAAAACTTTAAATGAGCAGTTAGTTACTTTATTGCTGCTATTATGGAAAATATTAGGTGGTATAACACTATAGATTAATTTTGAAAAATATCATAGATGGGACATTAATTGAGGCTCAACTGATGCACGTCTTTTCCTTACTTGCATTTTGTCAAAGAAATTAATATTTATGGCAAATATTCTCTTCATTTACTTTTACTTGTCACTTATTTCTAAAATATATTTTTATTTTTACTTGTCACTTTTGATATAGAAAAAATAATTTTCTCATATTTTACTCTCGGCATTAAATATTTATTCTCCAAATCATTTTCCAAGATCTAATACTAAACATCATTTAATAAAGATTATTTGATAAAATAATTATTTTCTTAATAAGTGTGCTAAGTAAATCACAAGTAAAAATTAACGGAGGGCATATAATTAAGACACTCAGTTATGATGAACTTTTTTAATTTGTGCTGCTTCCCAACTAACATATTATTAAGTCACTATTTGGCTCTTCAAATTAACAAATACACACATTCAATCAATATAATTTAATATTTTCCCCGATTTAATTATTTAGATTTGAATTTTATAAGATCAACTAGTTTGAATTTACATCAAGTTCAGACTCAAGTTTTCAAAAAGTATAAGATTTGAATTCATATCAAATTCAACCTCGAAAAACTATGAAGTTAAAGGGAGTTTTAGTCATTTCATTACATTCTTTAATATTAAAGTATATAAATTCATATATACAATTATAAATTCCAATATTTCTTGAAAATAATAATTATAACTCCTTAAAAAAAGATTCAAAAACGGCAAGAAAAAAATTAAGTAGGTTTATTTAATGGGACACCTATAGAGCCCCGGGGGGGGGGGGGGGGGGGGGGGGGGGGGGGGGGGGGGGGGGGGGGGGGGGGGGGGGGGGGGGGGGGGGGGGGGGGGGGGGGGGGGGGGGGGGGGGGGGGGGGGG
>JAJONR010009706.1:0-20973 GCA_029582245.1 Solanum etuberosum
ATGATACTTGCTCATTTAGTCTATAGCCTTTCATACTCTGTACATTATTTCGTACTGACTCCCCATTGCCTGGGGGCGCTGCATTCATACATACAGGTTCCGACAGACGACCCAGTAGACCTCCTCAGCAGCAAGATTGACTTCTATCTGGTTGGCTAGCCCCTTTCCTCCGGAGCTGCCAGAGTTGGGAGGTTTGTTACCTTTTGTTGTATATATTTTAATGGGTAAATTGGGTCCCTGTCCCGCCAATCTTTACCACTCTTAGAGGCTTGCAGACTAGTGTGTTGGGCGTATAGCTACGTTATGGCCATGCAGGCCTAGTTTGTTGGTTTGTTGAAGCTTGTTAGATGTTTGATGTATTGTCTTGATATATATCTACTTTCAGTTTTTGTATAGAGATCATGGTGGCCTCGACGGCCCAATCAGGATTTTTGTGCTAGTTGGCTATTTCTTTATATGAACTCTTGGGAGTAGCGTTTTCTTTTATAGATCTGTTGACAGGGGCCTTGCCGGCCGAGGGCTTAATTTTAAGTCGAGATATACTTGTTTGTTTTCTTGATTGCGTGTGGCTAGCAAATGGTTCAGCAGGGTCAGCTCAGGCTTGAGTTTTGGCATTAAGAGACAGTTGCGCCACTTGAGTTTGGGGGGTGACAATTAATTTATTATATTTATTGATATTTAAAACTCTAAATAGTTACTTTACTTATTTATTTAAATGTTTTGAAATTTGAGGAAATTGAATTATATAAAAATACTTTAATATATGTAGTATCTTATTAATTGAATAACATTTCCTTAATCATCACTTAAATTGTTTAAATTATAGCCTGATATATCCAATTTTATTTCAATTTTAGACATCTTCCTATTCAATTCCATTTCAATTGTAGCCTCTTATGTCATTTTAGTTGTAATTTTAGCCATTTATTCATTGCAATTATAACCCTTTTGATCCAAATCTTGAAACCGTTAGTTTAAATCCGAGTCGTCCGTCTTTCAAACTAATGCATCTGATCAAATCTCTACCCTTCATCTGGTTTAATTCAATGGATGAGATTAAATTCATCTGCTTTTCTATTTTAAACCTCTAAGAACTCAAACCTTAACCTAATTCTCATTCTCTTCCTCTCCTCTCTCTCAAGCCGCCGCCTCCCTCCCACTCTCAGCTTCACCAGCGAGAATAGGAAGAGGTCGCTGTCATTTTCTCTCTGCCTCTGTCCCCCGGCTTCCCCTCTTCTTTCTCTTCTCGGCAGAACTGGCTCCGACCAGCAGCCATGCGCGCCAACCAGCTCCGACCAGCAGCCACTGGCGAAGAAGCACAGTGGCGGGGAAAACACCACAGGCCAGTGACCGGCGAACCGGTGCCTCCAGCCAACGAAACCCCTTCGCCTCCTCTTTTCTATCTTTTCGGTGAGAACAACCGGTGAGAGCTTTCTCTCTCCCCTCTCCTCTTCTCCTCCCAACGCCAGCGCCCTCTCTCATCTCTTCCTCCTTTCTTCGGTGAGAACCCGGTCAGCAGCAATGACAACAATGAACCAATGAGACCCTCACGTCTCCAATCCTCTTATCTCCGGTGAAGTTCGAGTTTGAAGACGGATCTATCAGATCCGTCCAAGTAATTTTTAATCTAAATATTTTAAGCTTTTCATCGTATCTTTGGCTATTGTAAGATGAACATGTCGACAATCTTAGCTTCACGTGTTCGGTTTGATCTCGTTTCACTATTGTTGCTCATTACCCAGTCAGTGATGCGATTTGGTGTTGTTATGCTTGGAATCTCAGATTGTATACGTGTTTTGTTGTTTATATTCTGATTCATGTTTGTCTTGCCCAACTACATGCCGGTATAAATCTTGATTTATCTATAATATCCGTAATGCCCTATTGCATGTATAAATTAGATTTAATAGTGCATGTTAATTCTTGGTTATTCCTGCTAATTTTTATCTTTGAATATTTCTGAATAATTTCTGCTTATACATGACATAGTTGATTTGACTCATCGATAAAATTTGCTTGATTTTAGTTTCAATGTATTACTGACATGAACAATTTGATTAGCAATAAATTAGTACTTCATCTTATGATAATCTTAGCATGATAATTGATTCTTGGTACCTTATTTGATTTAGAAGGATTATTACTTGTTCTACTACGGTAAAATTAGTTAATGTTGATTCCATGTCCTCGCCTTAAATCTGATTCCCAACATTAATATTGTCTAATTGCGGCAACTAAGAAATCCCCCTTCTTTTATATTTGTCTAGGTGTTCTATTTAAGTGCATATCCCTGTGATTCATGCATTATTCTCCGTAACTGTGGTAAGTATATTACTGACAGCTTTCCAATATATTCCTTCTCTTCTGTATATTTGTTAATTAATGTAAGAGCTCCTTAATTGATTTATTTACCTTAATTGAAACAAGAAAGCATATGTATTTTGGAAATTTGTCTTACTCAGTTTGAGAAATTTTGGCTGATTTGGTTCTCCCCTGTTAAGGAAATAAATTGTCCGTGACTGCTTAATTAATTCTTTCCCTTTTATGGGTTACTCTTATTTGTCTCCTCTCTGCTTTATTAAAGTCTTGACAGATTTTTTTTGGCATGTTAAATTTGAAAAAGTATTGCTTATTCGGTAAATTTTACCCCTCAAAAAGTATTCTTTCCCTTATATGTACCCCCTCTTTGCTATATAAATCAAACCCTTTTCCCCTTATTTGCTCACGCTAGAACACGAGAATCAGCTAAAAAATAATTTTCTCATACTCTAAAAAGAATAAAAAAGGAAAAAGTCTTTGCATATTTGTGTTTTGATTCGCTGCTTCAATTGGAGTTAGGAGAACAAGTTATTTCTGGCTGATTAATAATATTCTGCCTAATTGGTTAGTCTTTTCTTCCTTAGTTTAAATTTTTGTTCTGTATTATCGCATATTCGAAATAAATAAAAGGAAGCATACGGGTCAGTTCTCTTTTCCTTTCTTGATATGTGTGATCTTATATATGTGATGTCGTCTTCGTTGTTTTGTTATGTTTGCTACTTGAATTGATGTGTGCATGTCCTACATTGCTTGTATATCTTCAAATAAATAATATTATGTGTCATTTGCTTTATACTTGTGTTGTATTGCTTCCTTTCGTTTAGCAGGTTTTGAGTACAAGATGTTGAAGAGTCGCCTAGGAGGGGATTCCGGATGGGACTAAAATGTTGTTTAAATTTATATTTTTGTATACCTTGTTAATTTATCCTTTTATTTTGGCTTGTAATAATTTGTAAACTTCAACTCTCTATTATATATGAAATATACTTGGGGGAATAATCTAAGGGGGAGGGGATCTACGTGCTACGTGTTTACTTTATTGCAACTTACTGGTGTTAGGAAGCATGCATATAGGTTGTAATCGTTTATTTTCCATTGTTTAATAATTTTCCATTTAGATTAATTCGTTATTTAAATTCTGGTTTAAATATGTACTGTCTTCCTTTGTTTATTTGTTTTTGCTTATTTGTTTATATTAATAAATATATCTTGACATTTAGCATATAACAATATTATAATAAATTAAAATTTTTACATGTCTCCTGCCTTGTTTGTTCTGAATCCCCCTTATGTGTGAGAAATAATTAAATTAAATGTTAATTAATAATCGATCTACTAAGTTAAAGTTAGAAAGCATGCCTATAGGATTTAAATAATTCTTAATATGTTATTTGGGTGTAAAAATCATGCTTATAAGATCTGACGAATATGATCATTGTTAACTAATCAAATTAATTAAATCCAGTTTGTTAAATTTAGGTTTTAAGAACCCTAGCATGTTTAGTAATCAATTTGTAATAAATTAATTTAGAACTGATCTGCCTATTGATTTTCTGCTAATAAATAATAATTCATAACATATTTATTTTCTGCCACTTAAAATAATTTAACCAACTATTTTCAGCATGTTAATAACTAAACAAAATTAATTTATGCATGATATATTTTGCTCTGTCAATGATTAGTTATTTCCCACCTGTTTAAGAATAAAATCTGCATAGTAATAATTTATGATTAAAATCACTGTTTTAAATTAAAGGTTAATCTGCCTGCTCAAAGAATTATTTTCTGCAAATGTCCATTTTATGTCGCTCAAGATAAAATTGATAAATCATTGCCAGCATGTCTTAATTTAAAATCTGCCCTATTTAGATTAATCTGCTTTAAATCAACCTATGTTTTTAATATTACGCATGTTCAACTAATCTGCCCTTGATTAAATCTGCTTAGTGTAATTAATTTTTGCATTATAATAATCTGTCCTGCCACTTAAATTCAGTTAATAATAATCCTTCCTGCATGTTTTCTTAAAATGTGCTACCTCAAATATCTTTTTCCCTGATTAAATTCTGTCCAAGATAATTAACTTCTGCATTAATAAAATGTTTTGCTACTTAAAATAAATTAATGATTCACTTTTAGCATGCTAATTAACAATAATCTAATCCGCTACTGTTCTAAAAAATATTTTCTGCATCTGTGATCACCTTTCTGCCACCTTTTTAAAATCAGTTAATAACTGCTTTATAACACTTTTTACCCCTCCTAAATAATTAATTATACTGTTATAATGCATGTTTATGTGCACACACTTTGCATGAGACCTTTCACAACTATGTGTGTTTTCTAGCATGCAAATAACTAAACCTAGAGGCCAATTTGAGATTTTATGTGCTAAGTGTAGTCCTTTATGTTTTGCCTGGTGTTTAGAAGGCCAAATTAGGCAACATATATTTTCTTTCAGTTTAAAACCTTCCTAATAATAGTCCAAACCGTCTTGGACATTAAGCGGGGACACTAGGCACCTTCTAGGATGTTATGCATGCGGAAGGTGGGGTATGGGTAGTTAGGCCCTGTAACAGAGATGATGGAAGTTGACTCGAGCTTAAAATGACAAAACTCTGGTTTTTATCTTTCCGAATAATAAGCCGAGCGCTGATCCGTACAAGGGTGTTAGTTTAGATTTTGGAGTTTCCCTTTCCTTCTCCCTATTATTTGTTTATAATTTACAATTCTTTAGGGTAGTTTAATAAATAAAAATGATTTGCCTATCTATCTGTGTATAACTCTGTCTTCTCGCTCATCTTCTTTAATTGCTTCATGTTTAATACTTGTTTATTGTTTATTTATATCACCTAGTTCGCATGCTTAATTAAATAATAAATAAATGAAGTGACCTTAATTGCTACCTGTAACCTCCATATAAATTGTATGAGATACGGATGGGACCCATATTTGTGGACCTCGAGGGATGCTTAGTACCTTTTCTTCGAGGTAATTTGAACCCTTACCCGATCGTTGGTTCGTTGACCTTTAGTTAGAATAAGTTAGGTAAGATAAGTTTCCTAACACACCTTAATTCGTTAGGTGGCGATTCTTCATTCAAAAAAAAACCCAAAAGAGTTTTTAGGTCGTACACAAAAATCCATTTTACGAAAAACGGGACGCGATAGAATGGCGACACTGCTGGGGATTCTAGGTTCTTACCATTACATGTCTCTTTGATTTATGTGGGGTTTATCTTATTTGTTTATTTCATTGCTTGGTTTTATCATGCTAAATTGTTATTTGATTTTCTTTTTTATTTGCTTTCCTTATATTTTGTTTATTGACATGCTTAATCTCCTTACCCTTTTCCTTATTTGTTTACTATCATATTTAATCTCTTCCCACTTTCCCTTATTTGTTATGTCCATGTTTGTCTCCTTTCCTTATTTGCTTAATTATTTTGTGTGTTTGCATGTTCATTTCCTTTTTATTTATGCATTTATTTATTTATTTATTTACTGCTTTTCATAAACTATCTATGTGTTACTGCTTTCTATTTATATGTTAATTGTTAACACTTTGATAAACTTGCATTCCGTTCATACTTCCCCAATTGGGACCCTCTTCCCTTTTATTGTTTTTCTCGTGATGGTGTGTGACTTTGCACATCTCACTAATACTTCAATTCTCTTCAAATACCCTATTATAGAGAGTCGGTAGATGCGGATAGTTTTACTACCGTGGAACCATGTGTCTTCTCGCATAGAACCTTTTCAAGTCCATGTCGAACCAAATCTTAGAAATATCAATTAGGTCATACATGTTGCATAAGCCCTAGGTGGTTTGACCCTTGGTGTCAATCCACATAATTAGTAGCCACCATATCGTCTAAAGGCCCCCAACACCCTTTAGATTGTATAATTATGTGTCAATGTGATCACGATAATTAAATTAAGCCAAATTTTACCAAAATAGAGTTTAGAATTTATTTGTTGTTTTGTTTACAGAGTCATGGCCTCTCCATATTTCGTTAACCCGCAAATGGTCGTAGAGGTAAACTACAAACTAAGGGATTCGTGGAACGATTCAAGAAAAATTGTGAAAGAGAGATTCGTCATTTGTTGGGCGGTCTTACATACCTAATCTTTGTCATATCTGGCCATCACTTGATTAGGGCCTTGCTGGAATTTTGGGACCCCTCGAGGATGGTTTTCAAGTTTAACAACTTCGAATTGGTGCCTACAATCGAAAAGGTTAGTGGCTTCATTGATTTGTCGTATCATGAGTGTGAAATGGTTGTACCCTATAAGCCATCATCAAGGGAGTTTCTATAAAGTCTTGGGATGAAGTACAATCCAACATTAACCTGTTTGGATCTTGGGTGGGTTCCCTTCGACTTTTTGTATTCACGCTTTGGCCAAAAAGGTAGTTATATTTATTTCTATGAGGAATTTGAGTGCTCCGCCGAAAAATGGGAAGAATATCGTGTGAACGCCTTTCCCATCGCACTATTGGGTTCTCTAGTTTTTCCCAAAGAAAGAAGGAAGATCGATACTCGTTTGGGGTACGTGGTTCACGCATTAGCTCAAGGAAGGGATGAACCTAGGAAAACTATAGTACCCATGATACTGGCAGAAATGATGAGAAGTTTGTCGGCATGCGTCAATGGTAGAATATTCTTTGAAGGATGCAACCTCTTGCTGCAATTGTGGGCTATCGAATACTTTTATAGACGACCTGACATAATAGATATTCTCGATGGTACAGGCAACAAAATCTATAGTCATCCAAAAAGAATGGTAGGTTTCACAGCCCCTGCGGGATTCGTAGACTGGCAGATATTTTTGATAGAACTCGACAGCTACCGCATCCAATGGAAAATCTATTGGTTGTCCACCCCTCATGCAATAGTAAGAGGCGATGAACGCTATTTCATTGAGCTTATTGGCTTAAAGGGCGTTCAACCATACGCTCCTCTTCGAGAACTCCGCCAATTTGGACAAACTCAAGTAATACCACTCCGATCCAACATGGATCAGTTTAAGTATGACTTTGGATTAGATAACCCACGAGTACATGACATACTTCAAAGATGGGAGCGTGTGGTAACCATTCTTATGGGTGCACGGCTGGCCTTCTGTACACTTGAGTATTGCATATGGATCCTAAAAGAGGTTAATGGCAGAGAATTAAGTGGGGAAGGATACTATGGGCTCACCGATGAAAGAGAAAACATATGGGCACGTAACTTGTTGATCATCGGGCATGCAGTCACTCCATATACAAGAGGGAAAATGGCACCAAGCTCTTGGAATCGATATCTTCAAGATTTCAGAATTTAGGATGACTTTCCCATATTACCCCTTTTCCCTTTAGTTTATTTTCAGTTTTCATTTTCAATTATGATGTAATGGTTGAATTTTTATAATAAATGAAAGTTGGTTTATTTCTTCTAATCTAAACTCCAAATTGGAAAATAAGGCTTAAATTAATCATTGTGCATCATTTATTTGTCGTCTTAGGCCTACTGCTGGCTCAACGAGGCTCTTTGCATTTAGGGCGTTTACTTTAACAAAACAATGTACTTACTATCTCAATTTATGCAATGTTCTAACTTGGGTTTTCTTTTGCCTTTATTTTACCCTTCCCCATGGTTGATCTGTAGACCATGGGTTACCACACACGATCAAAGGGCGCTCTTCCTTCTCTTCCAAGTGAGAATCGCAAAGGAGAGAGGAAGGTGACTAATGATAGGGTTATGGGTAAAACTATTGAAATGGAGCATCCTTCGAACAAGTTGGTCTCAAGTTTGAAACAAAAAATAAGGCAGTTGGAAGAAGAGATATATGATATGCGCGAGTGGGCTAAGCTGTTACTCTCTGTCAATCCCACTCTGGAGACAAACATGGATAAGCAGCCTGTCACAAGTCAAGCCACCTTTCAAAATAATCTTCCACCAATTCACCCTACTCCTCATCCTCAAAACCAACAAAGCTCCATTCATATGCATCCAAGGAATATTCACTTTCCAAATTACCCATATGCTCCCCAACATCACGCATATGCTTCTAGACCTCCATATCTTACTCCGCGCCTACAGAATCCTACCTTACAAGCTCCTCTATATGAAACGCCTCTGCACCAACTTTCTTGGTATCGCTCACCTCTCATACCATTTCAAATTGCTCCATATCAAATGACTCCATGTCAAAACCCTCCTCTACCATATCAACAACCAGCATATCCTATCCACAATTTCAAAACCTTCACTCAACCTCATATTCGCAAAAACCTATTCAATGCTGAGAAGAAGCCCATTAAAATTTACACTTCTTTAGATGAATCCATAGACCAACTCTATGAAAAGCTTAAAATGGCTGGTTGTGTGACACATATCCCTGCCAAGAATCCAAACACTCTATCCAAATGGTATGACCCCAACAAAATTTGTGATTATCATTCAGGGATGAAGGGACATACTACTGAAGAATTTTGTGCTCTGAGTAACAAGATTCAACAATTGATTGAGGCTGAAGTAATACACTGGATAGACCTTGTGCCGAAGGAGTTCCAACAGTGAATATGCCGAAAGTCATTTGAAGCAGTCTCCAATAAAGGCTTATGCCATTTAAGTTTATGTTTTCTACATTCAGGTTCCATCAAATTCTGGCGAGGAAAGTGCCCACGTTAGCATATGGATAGTAAAGTTGGTCAGAATCTATCATTTCAGTTGTTGCTCAAGATTGTTCTGTTTAATGTCTTGAATTATGCTCTTTGAATTTGGAACTACGTCAGACCTGATTCCTGATTAAGAGGGGATACGTAGGCGCTCCTATAGAGTTTAGTCTTATCCTAATAAAAATCTTCATTTTCTCCTGGATTGGTAACTGGGGCAGAATTTTGAGAGGGTCTCAAAATTTTATCAAGAGCATTTTTTCGGCAAGCCATAATACTGGGGCAGAATTTTTGAGAGGGTCTAAAAAATTTCATCAAAAACATTTTCTTGCAAATCTCAATACTGGGGCTGAATTTTTTAGAGGATCTCAAAAATTTCATCAGAATATTATTAGCTTGCAAGTCACAAGACGAGAATGACTATCGAGAAGACTTCAACAATCCCTATTTTTTTTATGAATCATGAGACTGGGGCAGAATTTTTGAGAAGATCTCAAAAATTCAAGAGAAGCAACTTTTGGTTCGCAAAAGAAGCATCAGAAAGTCTAAAGTTCTACATTGGGGCAGAAAATTTTGAGGGGACCTCAAAATTTCTGACAACATCGCAAAGCTTGACCTTCGAGCAGACATCAAAGGAGCATACTGTGTCAAATCAAGGATACAGATCAACCTCCCCTCTTATAAACTCACATTTTTTTCAATGCAGAAAAAACAGGTACATATCGTCCGAGGGATCAAGCTACCGTTATATTAAGCCTGACAAATCGCCAGTCAATGGCACCCTGTCCTGCCAATAGGACGAAGAGTCAAGCTACATTATTTCGAGCCCATAAATCCCTGACAAGTGGCACACTCTCCTTCCAACAATGTGAAGGACCAAGCTACTTTATATTGAGCCCGACAATCGCCGGTCAATGGCACCATGTCCTTCCAACAAAGCAAAGGACCAAACTACTGAGCCCAAATCGGCAGTCAAATGGCACAATGTCCTTCTGATAGGATGAAGGACCTATTTTACACTAAGACCGACAATCGCCAGTAAATGGCACTCGATCCTTCCAACAAGACGAAGGTCTAAGATGTTTCATGCTCTCAATTATTGCATTGTGCCCGAGAATTGCATGAGCTCGAAATTGCATTATGCCCGAGAATTGTATTATGCCCGAGATTGCATGTGCTTGAGATTGCATTGTGCCTGAGCATTGCATGAGCCCAAGATTGCATGAACTCGAGAATTGCATGTGCCCAAGATTGCATTGTGCTCGAGAATTGCATGAGCCCGTTATTGCATTGTGCTCGAGAATTGCATGAGCCCGTTATTGCATTGTGCTTGAGATTTCATGAGTGCATTGTGCCCGAGAATTACATTGTGCCCAAGATTGCATTGTTCCTGAGAATTGCATGAGCCCGAGATTGCATTGTGCCCGAGAATTGCATTGTGCCCGAGATTGCATGTGCCCGAGAGTGCAATGTGCCCGAAGATTGCATGTGCCCGATACTGCATGATCCCGAGAATTGCAGTTGCCCGATATTGCATTAAGCCCGAGAATTTCATTGTGCCTGAAGATTGCATTGAGCCCGAGGATTGCATTGGGCCCAAAAATTGCATTGTGCCTGATAATTGCATGAGTCTGAATACATCTGTGCAGAGTAACTATCAAATCAAGCCATAAGATGCTCAAATTATATCAAAATAGATACGCTCTCTTTACTCATTATTCATATTCCAAAGGCGTCATCATTTAAAAGCATCATCTTTCATGGCATGCGGACATCATTTCATGGCCTAAGGATTTACTTTATGCTTATCATGTTCCGAAGGCGTCATGGTCTAAAGGTATCATCTTTCACGGCCTGCAGACATCATATCATGGCCTAAGGATTTAATTTCTGTCTATCATGATCCGAAGGTGTCATAGTCTTAAGGCATCATTTCCATGGCCCACAGACAACATTTTCATGACCTGAGAATTTAATTTTGCATATCATGGCCCTAGACATCATAGCCTAAAACATCATCTTCAAGGTCTTGAGGCAAATATCATGGTCTATATGGGACACTGCATCATGTTTACATTTACCGTTCATTTGATATATCTGCTCTAATCACTTTATTTAGTCATATTACAAGCTACAGGTTTACAAATTGCAGACATGATCCATGTCTTTCAAGCTACGACTGTCATGTTTACTTATCTATTGCAACAAAGGCAATCTCAACTCTTTATTACTCATATTACCTCTTTTCATTTGATCCTTTTCTCTTAAATCGGAGATCGCTCTGTCATGCCCTCATTGCCACTCTAATACTATCTATCAAAGCCTCTATCGTTCCCTTTCGAATATCGTACCGTTATTTCAATTTTAGGAGCTTCGCTTGTTCCTAAATCTAGAACTACACACGACCTGATTCTCGTAATACCAGAGATATGTAGGCGGCTTAATACCAAAGTCTCGGTCATACCCCTTTCCAACTCTATATCATTTAAATTGATCCCACTGACATCTCTCGTCGGTCGGACAAAATCGGCTACTAAGTCAACGTTGGTTGCCCGACAATTCATCCTTCATTCTAAAGAAACCAAGGGGCAGCTGTTGACACCTAATTTTGGCCGACCTATAATCCTTTCAGAAGTGTTATTTGATTAAATATGTATTTTTTAAAACATATTTCGAGTTTAAAATTTTAATCAATTTTGGCTGAAAATTATATATTTTAGTATGCATAATTTATAAAAAAAATTGTAATTAAATTATTTTTATTACTATTAAATTATTATATTTATTGATATTTAAAACTCGCAATAATTACTTTACTTATTTATTTAAATGTTTTGAAATTTGAGGAAATTTAATTATATAAAAATAATTTAATATATGTAGTATCTTATTAATTGAATAGCATTTCATCAATCTTCACTTAAATCATTTAAATCATAGCCTGAGATATCAGATTTTATTTCAATTCTAGCCATCTTCCTATTCAATTCCATTTCAATTGTAGCCTCTTATGTCAATTTTAGTTGCAATTTTAGCCATTTATTCATTGCAATTATAACCCTTTTGATCCAAATCTTGAAACCATTAGTTTAAATCCGATCCGATCCGTCCGTCTTTCAAACTAATGCATCTGATCAAATCTTTACCCTTCATCTGGTTTAATTCAACGGATGAGATTAAATTCATCTGTTTTCCTATTTTAAACCTCAAAGAACTCAAACCTTAACCTAATTCTCATTCTCTTCCTCTCCTCTCTCTATAGCCTCCGCCTCCCTCCCTCTCTCAGCTCCACCGGCGAGAACCAGAAGAGGTCGATGTCCTTTTCTCTCTACCTATCTCCCCCCGCTTCCCCTCTTCTTTCTCTTCTCGGCAGAACTGGCTTCGACCAGCAGCCATGCGCGCCAGCCAGCTCCGACAAGCAGCCACCGGCGAAGCAGCAAAGTGGCGGGGAGAACACCACAGGCCAGTGACCGGCGAACCGGCGCCTCCAGCCAGCCAAGCCCCTTCGCCTCCTCTTTTCTCTCTTTCCGGTGAGAACAACCGGCGAGAGCTTTCTCTCTCCCCTCTCCTCTTCTCCTCTCAACGCCAGCGCCCTCTCTCCTCTCTTCCTCCTTTCTCCGGCGAGAACCCGGTCAGCAACAATGACAACAACGAACTAGCGATACCCTCACGTCTCCATTCCTCTCATCTCCGGCAAAGTTCAAGTTCAAAGATGGATCTCAACAGATCCATCCAAGTAAGTTTTAATCTAAATGTTTTAAGCTTTTCATCGTATCTTTGGCTATTGTAAGATGAACATGTCGAGAATCTTAGCTTCACGTGTTCGGTTTGATGTCGTTTCACTAGTATTGCTCATTACCCAGTCAGTGATGCGATTTGGTGTTGTTATGCTTGGAATCTCAGATTGCATACGTGTTTTGTTGTTTATATTCCGATTCATGTTCGTCTTGCCCAACTATATGCCGGTATAAATCTTGATTTTTCTATAATATCTGTAAGGTCCTGTTGCATGTATAAATTAGCTTTAATAGTGCATGTTAATTCTTGGTTATTACTGCTTATTTTTATCTTCGAATATTTTTGAATAATTTCCGCTTATACATGACATAGTTGATTTGACTCATCGATAAAATTTGCTTGATTTTAGTTTCAATGTATTACTGACATGAACAATTTGATTAGCAATAAATTAGTACTTCATCTTATGATAATTGATTCTTGGTACCTTATTTGATTTAGAAGGATTATTACTTGTTCTACTACGGTAAAATTAGTTAATGTTGATTCCATGTCCTCGCCTTAAATTTGATTCCCAATATTAATATTGTCTAATTGCGGCAACTAGGAAATCCCATCTATTTTATATTTGTCTAGGTGTTCTATTTAAGTGCATATCCCTGTGATTCATACATTATTCTCCGTAACTATTGTAAGTATATTACTGACATATTTTCAATATATTCCTTCTCTTCTGTATATTTGTTAATTAATGTAAGGGCTCCTTAATTGATTTATTTACCTTAATTGAAACAAACAACCATGTGTATTTTTTCAATTTGTCTTACTCAGTTTGAAAATTTTTGGCTGATTTGGTTCTCCCCTGTTAAGGAAATAAATTGTCCGTGATTGCTTAATTAATTCTTTTCCTTTTATGGGTTACTCTTATTTGTCTCCTCTCTACTTAATTAAAGTCATGACAGATTTTTTTTGGCATGTTAAATTTGGAAAAGTATTGCTTATCAGGTAAATTTTACCCCTCAAAAATTATTCTTTCCCTTATATATATGTGTGATGTTATATATGTGATGTCGTCTTCGTTGTTTTGTTATGTTTGCTACTTGAATTGATGTGTGCATGTCCTGCATTACTTGTTTATCTTAAAATAAATAATATTATGTGTCCTTTGCATTATACTTGTGTTGTATTGCTTCCTTTCGTTTAGCAGGTTTTGAGTACAAGATGTTGAAGAGTCGCCTAGGAGGGGGATTCCAGACAGGACTAAAATGTTGTTTAAATTTATATTTTTGTATACCTTGTTCATTTATCCTTTTATTTTGACTTGTAATAATTTGTAAACTTCGACTCTCTATTATAGATGAAATATACTTGGGGGAACAATCTAAGAGGGAGGGGATCTACGTGCTACGTGTTTACTTTATTGCGACTTACTGGTGTTAGGAAGCATGCCTATAGGTTGTAATAGTTTATTTGCTCATTGTTTAATAATTTCTCATTTAGATTAATTGGGTACTTAAATTTTGGTTTAAATATGTACTGTCTTCCTTCGTTGATTTGTTTTTTCTTATTTGTTTATATTAATAAATATGTCTTGACATTTAGCATATAACAATAATATAATAAATTAAAATTTTTACATGTCTCCTGTCTTGTTTGTTCTGAATACCCCTTATGTATGAGAAATAATTAAATTAAATGTTATTTAGTAATCGATCTACTAAGTGAAAGTTAGAAAGCATGCCTATAGGATTTAAATAATTCTTAATATGTTATTTGGGTGTAGAAACGATGCCTATAAGATCTGACGAATATGATCATTGTTAACTAATCAGATTAATTAAATCCAGTTTGTTAAATTTAGGTTTTAAGAACCCTAGCATGTTTAATAATCAATTTGTAATAAATTCATTTAGAACTGATCTGCCTGTTGATTTCCTGCTAATAAATAATAATTCATAACATATTTATTTTCTGCCACTTAAAATAATTTAACCAACTATTTTCAGCATGTTAATAACTAAACAAAATTAATTTATGCATGATATATTTTGCTTTGTCAATGATTAGTTATTTTTCCACCTGTTTAAGAATAAAATTTGCATAGTAATAATTTATGATTAAAATCACTGTTTTAAATTAAAGTTTAATTTGCCTGCTCAAAGAATTATTTTCTGCAAATATCCATTTTCTGTCTCTCAAGATAAAACTGATAAATCATTGCTAGCATGTCTTAATTTAAAATCTGCCCTATTTAGATTAATCTGCTTTAAATCAACCTATGTTTTTAATATTACGCATGTTCAACTAATCTACCCTTGATTAAAATCTGCTCAGTGTAATTAATTTTTGCATTATAATAATTTATCCAGCCACATAAAATCAGTTAATAATAATCCTTCCTACATGTTTTCTTAAAATCTGCTACCTCAAATATCTGTTGCCCTGATTAAATTTTGTCCAAGATAATTAACTTCTGCATTAATAAACTGATTTGCTACTTAAAATAAATTAATGATTCACTTTTAGCATGCTAATTAACAGTAATTTAATCCGCTACTGTTCTAAAAAATATTTTTTGCATCTGTGATCACTTTTCTGCCACCTTTTTAAAATCAGTTAATAACTGCTTTCTGCATCTATAATACTTTATGTCCCTCCTAATTAATTAATTATACTATTATAATGCATGTTTATGTGCACACACTTTGCATGAGACCTTTCACAACTATGTGTGTTTGCTAGCATGCTAATAACTAAACCTAGAGGTCAATTTGAGATTTTATGTGTTAATTGTAGTTCTTTATGTTTTGCCTAGTGTTTAGAGGGCCTAATTAGGCAACATATATTTTCTTTCAGTCTAAAACATTCCTAATAATAGCCAAATCCTCTTGGACATTAAGCGGGGACCCTAGGCACCTTCTAGGACGTTATGCATGCGGAAGGTGGGGTATGGGTAGTTAGGCCCTGTAACGGAGATGATGGAAGTTGACTAGAGCTTAAAACGACAAAACTCTAGTTTTTGTCTTTCCAAATAATAAGTCGAGTGTTGATCCGTAGAAGGGTGTTCGTTTAGATTTTGGAGTTTCCCTTTCCTTCTCCCTATTATTTGTTTATAATTTATAATTGTTTGGGATAATTTAATAAATAAAAATATTTCGCCTATCTATCTGTGTATAACTGTGTCTTATCGCTCATCTTCTTTAATTGCTTCATGTTTAATACTTGTTTATTGTTTATTTATATCACCTAGTTTGCATGCTTAATTAAAAAATAAATAAATAAAGTGACCTTAATTGTTACCTGTAATCCCCATATAAATTGTATGAGATACGGTCGGGACCCACATATGTGGACCTCGAGGCATGCTTAACACCTTTCCCACGAGGTAATTTGAACACTTACCCGATCTTTGATTCGTTGACCTTTAGTTAGAATTAGTTAGGTTAGATAGGTGCTCTAACGCGCCTTAATTCGTTAGATGGCGACTCTTCATTCAAACAAAACCCAAAAGAGTTGTTAGGTCGTGCACCGAAACCTGTTTTACGAAAAATGAGGCTCGACAATTCTTAAAAGACATGCAAAACCTTAAGTTTAAAGCTTTAGACGCACAGTAAATATGCGGTACATCAACACCCTCAACTCAAAATTGTTGTTTGTCCTCAAAGGATACTACAAACATAAACACTATGCAAAAGAAGATCTAGAGTTCAAACAATCACATGAAATTTTCCAAACAACATATCCTCCACTTTTTTAATCAAATCAACGGTGCAATCATTTATTTCAAAAAAAGCTAACACATGCAGATCAATTCATGAAATAGATGTACCAATGAATACATTTACCTACACAAATAATAATCACCAAGATAATGACTTTTTCACGATGTCACTTGTACCCTTACCACAAAAAGTTCTGTTGTCACATAGATATCAATATGTTTCTCAATTTGTAATGACCTGTTCCCGTCGTTATGCAAAAGCCAATGGGGAAAGAAATTGGTCTACAAAACTTTTGAGTAGTGACTTGGAAATTTCTAGCCTAGGCCACACTTGGATGAAATCTGTGTCAGGTGAGGTCTAGGAGAATCTGGTAATAAACAGGGGGTTTAATTATGAATTTGATCACATGAGTGGACAGTCAAGACGTTATGGAGCCTGTACGGCTTTACGGAATTGAATTCGGGCGGGTAGAATTCCTGAAACTAATCTTAGCGTGAACGGGTAGATTTTGAACATCAAGGGTTGAAGGTGTGTTGTGAAATGGGAGTTGGAACTCAAATTCTGACTTTCTGTCTCAGTGCAAGCCGCCAGGGCGAGGTTAGTTCCGCCAGGGCGGGGCCGCTGTGGTGGGTTGGGTCCCGCTGTGGCGGGACTGTCACGACTTAAATCGGGAAAAAACCCCAAAATCGTTATTTTCTGCAAACCTTTGTTCTTGACAGCTAAGAGACGACCCAGGATAAGTTCTTGACAGTTTTCCACCACTTCTAGCGCTAAAGGTAAGATTATTACTCCTCTAAGCCATTTTTCGATCCGTAGAACTTAGGTTCTCGGGTAATTATCATTGGGGGAGGGTTTTGACCTGAAGTTAATGGTGGGAAAAGCTCTAATTGAACATTAGGATCTTGGGTTTGGCCATGGATAGATAGATTGATTATTCTCCGGGTAAATTAGGCCTTGTTTATTGATCCTTGCATTAATTGATTATTTTTAGACCAAGAACAAGCTGAACGAATTCGTAAAGGGAAGGCTCAAGTGTCTTAGAAGAATTCAAGCTTGGTTTTGAGGTAGGTGATGGTTTGATTTCCTATTTGTGTGATATATGCCGGTTAATTATTTCATTGTATGCATGCATGTATGTGAATAGGGAAATGCGAATCAAATCCAATGAAAATGAGTATGTGTGAACGATTGCATGCCATGAACCTAATACTTGATTGTATGATTATGAGTAATGTTCATTATGGGTGTGATTGTGATTGTGGTTGTGTTGATTGGATCGGGTGTCACGTTCCGACACATATATTGAATCGGATGTCACGTTCCGACATATATATTGAATCGGGTGTCACGTTCGGACACATATATTGGATCAGGTGTCACGTTCCGACACACTAACAGTTTTGGTGTGGGTTCCATGAGAGGACCATTGTGATTATTACATTTATGTCTATTGTCATTGATATTGGGAACTGTATGTTGCTCTTGGAATGATAATTGATCTATGTATTCTGTATATGTATGCTTATTGTGATGTGATTGCTTGTCTATGTTTCACTTACTGGAATAGCCTTATGATCCTACCAGTCTATTGTGGTTTGTGTACTGATACTGCACTTGCTCATTCTTTGTTGAGTATAGGGCATCTTCAGGCGGCTACTGATAGACCTCAGCTAGGAGATAAGTGATCTAAACCGGATTCAATGGTGAGCCAGTTCTTTCAGGCTGACATGGGTCCTCTACTATTTAGTCAATTATTTTCGGACTCAGACTTTCTATTTAGAATTACTCGTATGTTTAGTTTTAGGTTTGGACCTATTCTCTTAGATTTGTTGGTTAGTAGTTTTGGTACAATGATTTTCAGTTCTAGAGGGGCTAATTTCCGTAATAGTTTGTTAGTTGTTTTTGTTGAACTTCCAGAGTTTATGGAAACTCCGTATTTTTTAGTCACTTAAACCTGCTTCCGTATCTTTAAATGCTTAGTTTTTTATTAAGTTGCTTAGTGTGGTTGTAGTAATGGTTCTCCCACCGAAGGGTTAAGGTGGGTGCCAATCACAGCGGCCTGGGTCGTGACAAAGTTGGTATCAGAGCCCTAGGTTCGTTGATCTCATTCTACCAAAACGAGTCTAGTAGAGTCTTGCGGAATGGTACGGAGACGTCTGTACTTTTCTTCGAGAGGATATAGGACTTTAGGAAAACTCATTTCTTTCTTTCTTTCGTGCTATTACTTGAATCCAATTGGTATCTAGGTGATACAAATTGGTATCTTTCCTCCTTCACTCTATGGTCAGAACTAGAGCATCAGAAGTGGTAACACCAACACTAGCGAGAGAGGATGCGTCCTTCCAAAGAAGCATGTTTCCCTTATTCAATGTGGGCATGTAATGACTAGTGACAGACATGAGGTTTTTATTATGTCCTTAAGGTTGAAACCTTCATTCTTCATCGGTACTGAATCTGAAGATTCTTATGATTTTCTTGTTGATTGTCATAAGCTGCATTATAAGATGGATAAGGTAGAGTGATTTGGTGTTGAGTTTATGATATACCAGTTTAAGGAGACGCCAAAATGTGGTGGTAGTCTCATGTTGAGTGTCAACTAGTAAATGCACTACTCATGACTTGGGAAACATTTTATAGCTTTCTTTATGAAGAAGTATATACCCTGAACCTTGAGGGATAGGAGGATAGATGAGTTCCTGAATATAGAGCAACATAATATATTTGTTGCAGCCTATGAGGCCAAATTTTGTGTTTCATCCAAATATGGTACTCCACTTTGCTTCAATCAAAAAGAGCAAATTCGTCACTTTGTGAAGGGATTAAAGTCAGATTTGCAGATTCAAGCTTATAGGGGTTGCTTCAGCAAAATCTTCTCAAGAAGTGGTTGATTTTGTGACGGAGGTAGAAGGGGGTGAAGTCAGAAGACTTTGCCAATGTGATAACATTCAAGAAGTTTTGTAAGGGACGACTAGATAATGAACACCATTACTTTGGAAAATGCATTCAGTATTATTGTCATAACATGTATGGGTTTCTTAGTAAATGATGAAATTATGTTGCGACTATTGAGGTTTGAATCTCTACTATGATTTCCTAGATTGAGTGTATATCAAAGAGGGTCATGATACGACTACTACAATAGCAGCGATGCTTACTTGGTTAAGTTATTAGGTGTGTTACAATTATGGAGAACCTGGACATATGATGAGAGATTGTCCCCATCCGCGCATGTCTGACCCAGTGCCGCAGCAGACCAGAGAAGTGGTACCCGTGGGAAGCGGTAATAATGGCAGAGGATGTCCACAAGGTGGGCGAGGAGGGAATCAGCGAGGCCGTGGAGGCTGGGGAAATGGTAATGCAGGTAGAGGAGCAGTGCAGCCAGGCAAAGAGGTTGCCCGTCAAGATGACAGGGCTCAGTTTTATGCCTTTTCGGGCAAGACCGAGGCTGAGGCGACTAATGCAGTGATCACATGTACTATTCTTGTCTATGACCGGATGGCTACTGTTTTGTTTGATCCGGGTTCTACCTATTCATATGTGTCAGTTCAGTTTGCCTTGGGATTTGATGCGGTTTGTGATGTGCTTGATGCCCTCATCCATGTTTCTACCCCAGTTGGAGAGTCAGTCATGTCACCCATGTATATCGTACTTGTTCTGTCCTGTTTATGGGTTTTTAGACTTGGGCTGATTTGGTTATTCTGGATATGACTGACTTGATATAATCTTAGGCATGACTTGGTTGTCCCCATATTATGATGTGCTTAATTGTAATGCTAAGTTGGTAATTCTAGAGATCTCGGGTAGGGAAACGTTAGAGTTGGAAGGGGTGTACAAGCCTAAGCCAGCTAAGGTCATATCTTTCGTCCGGGCTAGGAAACTGGTGGGGCAGGGGTGTTTGGCGTATTTGGCTCATATTCGGGATGTTGATATTGAGTCTCCCTCCATTGAGTCTATTCTTGTGGTGTCTGAATTCAAGGAAGTGTTTCTTACCGATTTGCCTGGTATGCCTCCGGATAGAGATATAGATTTCTGCATTGACTTGGAACCTGGCACTCACCCCATCTCCATTCCTCCTTATTGCCTGGCTCCAGCAGAATTGAGAAAGCTTAAAGCTCAAATCCAGGAGCTTCTTGATAAAGGTTTCATCCATCCTAGTGATTCTCAATGGGGTGCTCCTGTCTTGTTTGTTAAGAAGAGGGATGGTAGTATGAGGACTGGTGATTTTATCTTAAGCCATAAAGGAGTGGATTGATACCAGAATGACAAGCTTATGGATAAAGAAAGTCCCATTGAGTATACTTGGGTGAAGTCAATTGAAGATTTTAGTAAGAAAGTGCGTATAAAATTGGGTTAGTCCTTTGAATTTGATGGGTATACCTAAGTTTGAGGTGTCATGTCGATGAAAAGGTTGACTTCGTAGTGATAGCCAGGGCTAACTGAGCATAATGGTAATAAGAGTTCGTGATGGATTGTGATGGGATGCAACTATATAATAAGATTGTTGGTTAAGCAAATTTTGTATAGTAATTAC
>JAJONR010009707.1:0-18081 GCA_029582245.1 Solanum etuberosum
GTCGGAGAACTAATATCTACAAATCCAAACCACAACTTAACATGTATCATATCAACAACACAGGAAAACATAATATAGCCAAACAATAACCTAACTGGTATTAGAACAAACAAATGGTACTTAATAGGCATCAACCAACTGAGCTCCAAAGATAAGGTAAGTATAAACAACAAGTAATGATAAAAGTACAACACAGGTAACTACACAGAAGATATAATATGCTAGACAAGCAATAAGGAGCAGAAACAAGATATAAAGGATAAGGAACTGAGTCGAGAACGTACCTGGAAACGAAAGCCAACAACCTGCTCACAAGTAAGCTATGATACAAGAGTCAACTACCCAATGTCGGAGAACTAATATCTACAAATCCAAACCACAACTTAACATGTATCATATCAACAACACAGGAAAACATAATATAGCCAAACAATAACCTAACTGGTATTAGAACAAACAAATGGTACTTAATAGGCATCAACCAACTGAGCTCCAAAGATAAGGTAAGTATAAACAACAAGTAATGATAAAAGTACAACACAGGTAACTACACAGGAGATATAATATGCTAGACAAGCAATAGGGAGCAGAAACAAGATATAAAGGATAAGGAACTGAGTCGAGAACGTACCTGGAAATGAAAGCCAACAACCTGCTCACAAGTAAGCTATGATACAAGATTCAACTACCCAATGTCGGAGAACTAATATCTACAAATCCAAACCACAACTTAACATGTATCATATCAACAACACAGGAAAACATAATATAGCCAAACAATAACCTAACTGGATCCTCATATGCCTGGAAGGTAAAAACAACAAACATAACCCAACTGCCCCATAAAACCCTAAGATGAAAGCAACAATCAATTACTGGTGATAGGTGATGCATATGAATGCAGGAAATATAGTAAGACCATCAGTAACCAAGTGTATACACCCACCCCCACCCTTATAAGGTGAGGTAGGACACATGCAGTTCCCCATCCTGTACAATGAAAGACAAAACAAATGGACTCATAGAGGACGCAGGAAGCCCGTATACACTGCCTATTCCTAAACCAGGTCTTATAAAAAGTCATCTCCATCGTGGTACCAGAGGATTGAGTAGCCAAACCAATATAGGAAAGGGCATCAACGTGCCGACTAGTCAATTAAAACCATAGTACATTCCAGATGCCTCTAATGTTTCAATTAGAAAAGATCACGTCTTCGACACCTCCTAAATCTCAAAAATATGTTTTACAAAGTGATCTAAGTGGTGTGACTCCCATTAAAACTAGTTTAGAATAGTAACAAAGTGAAAAACAATCATTCTCCATGAATGATAATGATCCGGGATTGTACCACAAAACACGTGAGGATGAGAAACCAATGCAATCCATTTCCTCACCAGTATTCAAACAAGGAACTCACAATCCGATATACAATACCAATTCTACCACGCTACCAAGGTGGAGAGTACTAACCTGAAATCTAACTGGTCATCGACCACGGCTTCGAGCCCAACAATATAACAATATCTCAATATATCATAACAAGACTACCGCTAATCAACAAGTGAAGGGATCAAGAAGAGCTTCTGAATCAGTAAAGAGAGAGAAATAACTCAAGGAATGACTCATTACCCCAAACATCTAGTCTACAACCAGGCACAACTAAAGACAACCTACGGCTAGACGAGCCACCAAGATCTCAAATACTAACACAAAGTAAGAAATTGAGTCCAAGCCTACAGGGAGCAACTCACCGCTACAAAGGCGATAAAGCACATTCTAAGGCATCTAAGGTTGAATCCTAGCCTAAGACCACAAGTATAAATCTTAAAAAGGATAACCACGCTAAGTCATACTACAAGAAAGGAGACAAGCCTAAACTAAGGTCCCCCCCCCCCCCACAATAAGCCCAACACTTCTACGAGGATAAAGGAAAGATAGAATAACCGAAGGAGGCCTAATATATGATAAATACATTGCTAAATCATAAGCGATTCATACTAAATTTTATGTAGTAAATCTCAATCAAGAAATTATACTAAAACCTACCTCGAAGCCAAAAATGTGCGCTTCAAATCCACTGCACAAGAGCTATCCGCTTCTGAAATGCCTCTACACACCGCCATACTATCAAATTATTGATCATAATGTCATTATGGATGTTTATGCACCAAAATGAAATAATTGGAGACGAATCCCAAATTGAGTTATAATAGGAATATGTGACCTATGTTGAGAATCTCAAAATTGACTCTATCAAAAGGTCCTAAATGACTTACCGAGTTTGTGTCTCAAAATGGGACATAATTCGATACCCGAAACAACCCAAATGACAACAAGCATAAACTCTCCAATTGAAAGAGACACGACAACCCATTTAGAGGTGAGAATTACATCAAAATGACACACTCCACACGTATCCAAAATATCCAATGCATAGCCACGATCGACATGAATGCCCGACAATTGAAATCGCCTCAAATAAAGCTCATGATGAGTGGTGAAGTTTTACTCATTTGAGGCCCTTTTCTTATGATTTTGTGGCACTCAAGTAGAAAAAAAGGCTAATTATCCATCTAATTGTTTCGATTTCAGGTATTTGTTGTTGGGAAGGAAAATGATGGACAAAAGTAGAAAAGAAGTTGAACTTGACAGAAACTGAGTCTCTAATCTCGCACCTATGAAGGGAAGTTCCCTTTTGCGAACAGTCAACAAAGTCACCTGGTCACTTAATGGTTTCACTTTTGCAAAGAATCCTAAAAAAGCGGGGGTCACTATAGTGAACGAATGTTTGCTTTTGCGAACTTCCGACCGCATTTGCGAGGCCCGCCTACTTGGACAAGGAAAGAATTGGAATTTCTCAGGCATTGGATCCAAATTCTCACAAAAAGGGCCGGAGAGAAGAATTATTTGAGAGAGAAAATATCAGATTTTTAGGAGAAAATTTATTTTCTTAGCTTAGAGTAGAGAAAAACTTCTTAGTGTTCATAATTTTGGGTTGAGACTTTGAAGACAAGTTGCCTCACAATTCAAATTTGGGTTTGAAGATTGTGTGCGTAATAGTAAAATATTGTGTTCCCTTCTTCTTTCCTTGCTTTACATTACTAGAATTGTGTATGTAATTGTGTGTAGGATATTGGAGCTTTTGTGATATAAATAGACAAAGCTATTTGAGTATTTGATTTGTTGTTCTATTTCTTTTGTAATTTCATTGCTTTCTTGTTGCCTGAAAGTGCTTTAGCGACGATCGAAAAAGACTTTTAGCTGGGAAGGCAGCCGAGTCGTCTGTCTTATCTTAGAAATTTCCTGAAAACACACTCTTTTTTTCTTAAGCATCCCGGAGACAGTTAAGATGACCATCAACGGACAAAATCCTTTCATTGTTATTATTTCACTTTTATGCTTCAATCAGGCCTATATTCACATCTAAATGATACTGACCTCTCTTAAGCCTTTTAACGATCGTTTAGGAAGGCTCCTTAGGACCAGCGGGGATGAAGGGTTTGTGAGGAAGAATCAATGGACAATGGTTCTACAACTGCAATAGCAATTACTGAAAAGACTATTCTACGACCAGCCGCACACTTCCGGCATCACATTAAGTAAGTTCTTCTTCTGCGAATATAGGGATTGTTGCTTCAACTACGCTACCTTCTGAAGCCCTTACTCATTTTCCTTTTGCACCTGTCTTGTCGAAGTAGAAGATGTGGCATCAGTTCGAAAACAAGTGGTGAATCGGCTTCTCCCTAACAGGGCACTCTATGCATCACCGTTGCGCGTTAGCGCATACCCTTTATTACTCGTTAGTGCTCAGTCCACTCTCTTTGCTCTCAAAGTATCATCAAATCATTTACATCAACTTCATAAAAATATGCATATCTTCATAAATTTATCTTTCATTGTTCATAAGCTTCATCATGTGTTCATAGTTTAAAATCATGGATCATGCATGGGTTCATATGAATTTAACTTAATATCATGTAAATACTTCAATTCATGAATTAAAATATAGAAAACAGATATTTGAATCACAATTGAAAAGAACCCATGAAGATTGAATAAAACTCTAACTTTGAATTGAGAATCTAACTTATAAAATTTAGAGATTTTAGGAACCCTATGGAGGAAAGAACCATAGGTGAATACTAACATACCTTACTGATCAAGGCTTAATAGCTATGGTGAATTGAAAATCTTGAAGTAAGAACCTAGCTTCTTCTTTCTTAGCTTTAGAGAGGATTTTGGGTATGAACTTGGGAAAAAATTTAGACTTTGGGTGAAAGATTTAGAATGGGTAGTTTTAGGACTTAAATCACATATATAGGGCTTGAAATAGGGGTTAAAACAACATAGATTAAGTACCAAACACATAGGGGAATGACTTAAATAGCCTTAACTTAAAATTTGAAAAGTGACCATTAAGGATCCCTAAACTGGCCGTACAGATCTTCACTGGCCGTTTAGGGTCCCGACCAAGTGACCTCTTTTTCCTAGCAGCCCTAAAAGACTGGGCCACCACTCTAAACAGCCAGTGGACCCCTTTCACGGACCATTTAGGGTTCAATGAAGGGTCCCTGGCCTGTTTTAGACATGTGGTCATGCTCGTTAACCCGCTTTAACCTTTTTCAAAGTCCGAGGTGTTTCAATATCGCGCCCGGAACATTACTCCTCTAATGGAACTCAAGCTAGCATAAAAAGAGTAGGAGAGAAACTAACAACCCAAGATGTAAGCAACTTCATTAAAACGGACATAACCAAAGAGAAACATCGACTCCAAGCTAAAACAAGTTCAAAACATCACGTCAGAAGGCATACATGCAAATCATACTCAATTTCAAACAATCAAGAAGCAATCAATCAAGCTATATCATAACCGCAAAGAATCATATTTTTCATGAGCATGTATGCATACGGAAACAGGAGAATGGCTAAGACGCATGAAGCCAAAAGAATGAACCATGAAGAGCTAAATATTTCAAGCTAAACCACGAGTGGAGGGAAAGCGATAAGGATATCGGGACATCATCTCGGCCTCCTAAGTAGCACCCTCAACCATTTGATTCCTCCACAACACCTTTACGGATACAACTTCTTTATTCCTCAACTTTCAAACTTGTGGGCTTAAAATCTCAATCAGAACCTCTTCTTAAGAAAGACTTTCCTTTATACCAAGATTCTCTAATGGTACAATAGATGTCGGATCTCCAACATACTTCTTCAATAAGGAAACATGGAAAACCATATGCACTGATGCTAAATCATTGGGCAAATCAAGCTCTTCAACAACTTTACCAATACGCCTCAAAATTTGATATGGGCCTACATATCGAGAGCTAAGCTTCCCCTTCTTTCCAAACCTCATGACACTCTTCATAGGTGAAATTTTCAAGTAAACCCAATCATTAATATCAAACTCAAGATTCCTTCTTCTAATATTGGCATATGACTTTTGTCGACGTTGAGCCGTTTTCAACCTTTCTTGAATGAGTCGAACTTTTTCCACAGCCTCATGAACTAATTCTGGACCTGTCAAAGCAACCTCACCAACTTCAAACCAACCTATGAGATATCTACACCTCCTAGCATAAAGAGCCTCAAATGGGGCCAAACCAATGAGTCGAACCTCTTAGATACATGAGGTTCAGGTTGGTTATAATTATTTCTTTCTCGGTCATTTTTGGTCCCGCTTTGTAGATTTTGTATCATACGGACATACCTATGCTAAGGCCCCTATTCTATTTATTTATGTTTGTCTTTCTAGTTATTTACTGTCTTATGCTTTGGGTTTTTACTTGCCTATTGGGGGTTTTATAATAGGCACCATCATGGTCGATTTCGAGTCGTGACACTTCAAAAATCAGTAGACTCCACCATGTTAACTTCTGATGCCAAGCAATTCCGGCTGCACCAAATACAACTTTTGACAACTCGCTATTTTTAAGTGCTAACATTCTCGAAACGACTCTTTGACACTAATGCACTCCAATGTAATTGTATGGTACATATATGAGATTAGCATTATTTAGTATTACTATTAACATTAGTATAACATTATTATGAATCAAAGTAATAAGAAATGACTCGAATTATTTGTCAGAAAACCTAGGGATATATCTCAAGTTAGGACTTTGAATAAAAAAAAGTAATGTTTTTACCCCACACCTTGAATATAGTTATGAATAAGTATTTTAAAGACAGAAATGAGTAGGTAATACTATTTGATTGAAGTATTATGCAAGTTCATGAAATGGATATTATTTAAGCTAAAGCTAATATGAGGGGAAAAAAAGATGAATAGTAAAATTATTGATATTTGGAGTTGAATAATTATTCTACTTGCTCTTTTTTTTTCAAGTTTTAAGCCACCTTACTAGTTGTGTGTGTGGGTGGGGGTGGGGTGGTGGTAATGTCTATTGAGAATACAATCAAATAATAAATATTTTCTATTTATAATCGCTTAATCTTTTAGATTAGATTGTTACACAATTCAATAATGTCGACTCCTTACAAAAGCTTACCTCGTTCTTCAAAGATTTTATACCGGCCAATAGAATACACAACAACTCTCCAACAATTATTATCTCTATTATAGAGATGAGATGCCGAAAAGGTATAGATAGAATCAAACTATCATGCATATTAGTAGCTTTGATAACATAATTAATGTTACAAATGAACTATGACACACGTAATCAAATAAATGAAGAAATGATGTTTTGTGCTACTTGAAGTTATCTTTTGGCCCTAAATGAGTTGTTTTCAATTCTAATTAATTAAATTTAATGTAAACAAATAGAATTGTGATAAATTGAACATATATAGATTATTGTTGGACTCTTAGAGCTTAAGTTGATAATCGAGCCACAAAAAATGTATTTTAAATGCAATTTTTTCTTCTTTATAGACTCTCATTTTGTTTGCTAGTATCTTTTTCACCCAATAAAATTGTAAATGAGTTGCAAAAAAAAATTCTCATATTTTTATTAAAGTGGTAGAATATCAATTTTTAAAAAAGTTTGTAACTTCTAAAAAAAGATCCCTCCTCTATATAGTGATATTTTATAGGTCCTTCTCATCCTCAATACAACTCAACCTACTCCAACTAACATGATAGACTTCAAATAAATGAAGAGTCCATCAATGATGATAATGATGCAACCCACTCCCAACATTAAATACTCTTCATAGATTCATAATTTATTTATTTATTACTTAAAAATGATTCACCGTTTTGAGATGATTAGGGATTTGACATAATCCTTACCATAGTTTTTCAGAATAAAAGAAGCATACAATCTTCAAGGAGGACATAAGACATTATTTTTCAAACCTCAATAGAAAATAAAAATTTGTTCTAATTTTAGTTAATAATCTAAAGAATCTCAAAAAAAATATACTCACACAAAGAAGTCAGAAGTTTAAGACATAACTTATAACGGGGAAGCAAAGAACATTCAAGGAGGAACAAAAATAAAGTAAAGCCCTTCTAGTGATCAAATGTGGAATTTCCATCATATTCATTCTCTTAATTTAAAAGGCATCCACAACTTCATTTCCTTCTCTATATTAATGTTCAATCAAATATTTTTATGTTGATTTTTCCCTGATATTCTTATAAAGACATTAGTTTAATGTTTCTCCAATAGCATCGCATGAACCTTCTCTTACATGTATTTTATGAAAATATTTAATATAATAATTAATTTATTTTTTTATTTCAGCTTTACGTAGATTACCCCTTCACCAATAAAGAAACGCAACAACATTTCTAGTTTTGTATCACATTAAATAGAGAAACATAAATCTGGTCAACCGAAAGAATAAGCTTAGGTTGAATTTATTTATGAGGATGCTGCTAAAAATACTTTCATAGAATGAATCAGAGCCTCACAATTGGCAATTGAAGGTCTGTAACAATAATTTTAACTTTGTTAATAGTTTGTTCCTAGTAAAATCTTTTTTTTAATGAAATATTGTCTCTGCAATCTGCATGCTTGGTAATTGTTATGATGTATAGGACTTCAAAGCATCAAAAACTATGGATGAGAAACAACTTATGATTTTCTAACTAAATCCTTAAAAGATTTGGGACTTGGAAGAAGCTTTGGCAGAAGAAGAGTGAGAAGACTATGCTAGGTTGATGATTTGTGATTATTGAAAATTTTCAATGGTATAAAGCTGAAGGAAGATATTTTGCTTGGTCTTGTGAAAAATGATGTGAAGCCATGAAAGCAACTTCGAATATTTGTTTGTTCTTATTGGGGTAGACATTCATGTGGGTGGTTTCATTAGATTTTTACCAAAGATATATACCTTAAATTGAGAAAATTATTTGAACACGGGCCTCTTTTTAGATTGGAAAGACCAGATCTTATCCCTGTTAGACAATACTAAATTTAGCACTTATTTAGGCTAAAAAAGCTTTCTTGGATCTAAAAGGAGAATTGAATTTTAAAGATCTAACTTCATTTCAATACAAATCAATTTACTTAGCAGAAATTCAATTAAACATTATAATTATATCTTGATTAGACGTTGCATATAAATTTTTTTCATCTATAAATTTTATTTTAAAACTATATTGAATCATTTATAAGAAGCAGTTCATTCAAACATGGCTCTGCAACCTAAGAAATTGATGCATACAAGGATAATATCAAAAACATAAACCAATAAAGATTATTAGATAAATAAAAAAGATAGTAAATAGAAATAACTTACAATGTTGAAACATTGATTTAATTCCAAATATATCTTTGGAGAAAATCCATGGTGAAAATGTATTTTGTCATCATTACGAACGTCCTCCTCTTCTTTAATGTGAGATATCTTCATCTCAACTACAGGTGAAAGACAGGGAAGTACGTGATAACACTCAAATTACCCTAAAACAATTAGAAAAGTAAGTGGTTGTTAGCAATAAAAATACTCAATAAAGAGTCGGGGATGAATTTCACAAGGAGTGATTTAGTGATAAGAATTCAACTAGGTGAATAGGAATGCAAACCGATTCATTGTAGTATTTAGAAGAAGTGGATGGATGATTCCACCAAATTTACTAAAAGGGGTTTGGTATCAATCATCACAATTATAATAAAAACATGAATTTCACAAGTAAGAGACAATCTAGAGGTGTGGGGATTGATATTGATGTCAAATAGGGTTACAAGTATTTTCTCAATAATACTACACAAACATGGATAAGCTGGGTAATCTTCAATGACATTAATCTTCTCTCGATTTCAAAGCATCATATCATAGAATCTCCTTTCGATCTCATCTATGTGAATCACAAATCAACCTAATACCTTACTAAAATCTATCTTTCGAGCAGATTTGACAACTAGGATTGAATCACAATTTCTCTTTCGAGCAAACTATAAAAATCAAACCTAAATTGCATGCAACAAGCTATTTACCCACTTCAATGGAAATCTCTTTCAAGCATCAATCGAAAATATAAGTTAGGATTAAGTTTGCAACCTTAACCCATATATTAACCTCATTTTAAATAACTCAAATTCATGGTTGAAAAGCAATAAAACAGAGCAAGACACGAGACCCACAAAATTAAATCAACACCCAACCCCATAATTATACCATTATATTTGGGGTTTTAGTCAAGCATCATAAAAAGAGAAGAAATTATACCAATGATGTTTTCAGCTCTTACTATGTTGATGATGAGTAATAATCTTCAACACCCACTTCAATTTCAACCCTTAATTGTAAATTACAAGAGTGTTTGAATAACCCCAAAACTAAGTGAAGAGTCTATTTCTCAATATCCAAAAAATTTACAAGAGAATAACAATGAATTATGGAAAAGATTTCTTCCTGTTGATTTCTAATACATTTTCTCTCTCATTTAAGCTATTTATAGTTTCCCCCAAAATTAGTCTGAAATTCCATGTGCGACGCATTCGGCGACGTTAGTCGGGCTCACTCTTCTAAATCGGTAGATCATCATTTTCTCTTCAACTCACCCTTCATTTGATTTAGGCTTCAGGTGTTTGAACCTCAGTTGGCGAACTCTATTGAGTCACCCTTTCCCATTCGGTGGATCATTGATTTATCACCTTGTTTACCCATTTAGCCTTCAGTTTAACTCAGTAATATTTCACCTTCGGTGATGGAAATTCTAGTTTACCCAATGAGTTTGGCGAATCACCACTTGCACTTTGGTTCACCGACTTGCCTTGAATATTTTCAAACATGCATACAGTCAAATTGGGCAAGGTCTGGCCTATTGGGCGATCCGCCCTTTTGGTGAGGTGATTAACAATTGGGAGTTCATACTCCTTTCCATGCTTTTGGATACTTTTTAATGTTTTAATCCTTACCTTGTCCTTTATCCTTCATAGATACAAAATATATAAATATCATAAGATAAATACATAAATAGGCATTGATGACACTCATCGTTGATGACACTCATCCTCAACACCCCTAACTTAAATTGTTGCTTTTCCTCAAGTAAATCAAGAAAATAATTTGTTCAACAGTGGTGTCTACAACAGTTCTCAATGAGAGTTAACATGCAAGTGTCACTAAAAAGTATATGCAATATCGTAATCATGCTCAAGAAGCTTCAAATGATGACTAGTCGGCATCAATACAATCTCAAGTGAACTCATGCTCTCTAAGTAATGAAAAATCATGCTTCAACAAAAACATTTAAGTTCCCTGACATCAAAAATGATGTCATGCTCTCACAAAGCACATCAATAAAGAAGTTAGGAATCAATACAACTCTCACTCTCCGAAAGAGAAATACATGCAATCTTCATCCCATATATTTTTCCATATTTACTAATCATAACACAACCTAATTTAAGCAATATCTCAAGGGTCTTTTAGGATTGTAATGGGATAAGGGTAAAGGTATGGTCAATTTGGCTCAGTGACTATACCTTTTCAAAGCATTTTTGTACTCATCTTCACCTCTTCTCAAGTTATTTTCATTCTTTTCATTTGGCAATTCAAACCTCCACTTTTCACTCAATTTATTGGAAACCCCTTTTATTTCATCGCAACCTTCTTTTTCATTTTCATGTTTTTGCTCACTTCTTTTATAACCTTCTTTTCATTTGTTCCTTATTTTTGCAAACTTCAAGGTTGAGTATCACTTTCCTCTTTTATTTTTCACTTTACTTTCTTTACTCCTTCCTTTCCACACTCCAACTTAGGCTTTTGGCCTAAATTGGCTATTTAAACTAATCAATGCTTAGAAACGGAATTATGTGTGATTAATTAGGGTCATATTTGGCTCAAAAGGCTTCAATGAAGTTGAAAACAAATGGTTTAGGCTCAAATGGTGCCAAAATAGTTTCACTCCCTCACAAGGAGTTCTCAAAAGGTATGAAGTTTTTGGGTTCCCTCTCAAAAATCTCTATCCAAGATCATTTCTAGATTTTACCGAGGCTAAACCATTAGACTAACAAGAAAATTCTAGGAATCAACAAGTAGGATCTCACCACACTTGGAACTTCAAACACAATCATTTAACATAGCCCTACAGAATTGAGAACCTTACGTGTGATGTTTATTGAAAATGCTCACATCCATACGTAGCTAGTCAACACAAGAATAAAAAAGATCATTCAAAAGTAATACAATGTTAATTTCTTCTTGCAACACCAACACAAAATAATTTCTCATCACGATCACTATTCAAGACATCGATATTGTACAAAATCGATCCTCGAATATTAACAATGAATTCCTAAGCAATCTCAATCATTTCACACTCAAAAAAATTACGAGGAAATGGATAGAGAGAAAAAATGAAATCAAACCAACCAAATATCATAATAAAAGCAAAAATATCTCAAGATACAACAGAAATAAAAAAAATAACAAAATACAATTCAAAAAGGGAATATAGGCATAAGTGCCCTCACCCCACCAAATTGAATCTAGCAGTGTCCTCAATGCGATCAAAATATAAGCACAGAAGCAGAATGAGTGGAAATTCCCCTTGATAGGATATGCCTGTGAATAACACTGATCCTGAGGCTCGGAGGGAATGGTATCATATTGTTCATCAGTACCCGGCACATCTGAACCACGAGGCAGCAATGTAGCATCAACCGGGGAATCAGTGTCTGGCACATCGGGAGAAGGAATAGAAGAGTCTGAAGAACAGACCTGACTAATGCAAACGTGGATCTCTCAAGGTGAGATCTCTCTAAAGTAGCATGCACCATCGACTTGTCTATATCCTGCAGCTCCATTAACGTCTCAGCAATCACCTACTCATACTCTCTCCAAAACTCATCCTCATTAGTCTCCTCAGTTGCATCATCCTCAGCCTCATCATCAACTGTTGGCTGCTCGCTACCCTAATAGTTCAATCAGTTCTCGGCTCAAAATATCATTAATAAAACTCGCATGATATTGCACTTTTTTCCCAACGACTTCAACCTCCTTGAGGTTTTTCCACTCAACACCTTTCCTCTTCTTGGGCAACGCCTTTGCATAGGCAATATAGAACTCGTGAACCCAGGTCGGTACATATGGGGGTCGCTCAACTGAATTGCTTAAATCTATGGAACTTGATTGTGTCCCATATGGCCAGGTAATCGCTTATGACTCCGTCCGCCAATAAACGCCTCTCCTCAAGAATTGTTTGCTCCCCCACTACTTTGAATCTATTTAGGACTCTTGGACCTATCATTGGGAGACGTCTAGAGGTACTCACATTTGTGGTGGGGTTTTGAGGAAAATTGGACCGGATGTCCGTCCTCTTCTTTACCACCACCTTCTTTTGGGGTTCACTCACACACATATAGGCGCGCGAAGTGTTCTGCTGTTTCTTAGAATGTTCATTGACTGAAATCCCTATATTCCTTATAGAAGGATGTCACGCCCCAAACTCAAGGGGAGCAACTGACTCTTAATGCCAAAACTCTGGCCCGAGCGGATCCTGCTGAACCATTTTCTACTAGCGCATGGTATCCACACACAATCAAGAAAACAAACAAGTATATCTCGGCTTAAAACTAAGCCCTCGGCAGGCAAGGCCCCTGTCAACAGATCTATAAAAGAAACAGCTACTCCCAAGAGTTCATATAAAGAAATAGCCAACTAGCAAAGAAGTCCTGATTGGGCCGTCGAGGCCACCATCATATCTATACCAAAACTGAAAGCAGGTATATATCAAGACAATACATCAAACAGCTAACAAGCTTCGGCAAACCAACAAACTAGGCCAGCATGGCCATAACGTAGCTATACACCCCACACACTAGTCTGCAAGCCTCTAAGAGTAGTAAAGATTGGCGGGACAGGGCCTTAGCCTACCCATAAAAATATATACAATAAAAGCTAACAAACCTCCCAACTCTGGCAGCTCCGGAGGAAAGGGGCTAGCCAATCGAATAGAAGTCAATCCTGCTGCTAAGGAGGTCTACTGGGTCATCTGTCGAGACCTGCAAGCATGAATGCAGTACCCCCAGGCAATGGGGCATCAGTACGAAATAATGTACCGAGTACGAAAGGCAATAGACTATGAGCAGGTATCCTAATATACTGGAGTAATCCGATAAATAAATTAAGGATAAGATAAGTGTACTGACCTGCTCCTAAATCTAAACATATCAAAAATAAGAAAACAACAACCTAACAAAGCCCCCATAAGCTCGGCAGGTACAAACAGCACACAAGACCACCTACCCAGGCCCCCATAAGCCCAGAAGGTGCCAATCAGTCTATACCCCTATCGGTAGTCCCCTAGCACCGTAGGCAGTCATATAGCCCTCTTAGGCAATAATATAGCCCCGTAGGCAGCACATAGATCTGTTAGGCATCAATATAGCTTATAGACAAATCATAGCCCTCTTAGGCAACCACATGGCACTGTAGGTAGCACATAGCCTTCTTAGGCATCAATATAGCCCCGTAGGCACCTCATAGCCCTTCTAGGCATCAATATAGCCATGTAGGCAGAACATAGCCCTTCTAGGCATAGATCACATTCCTACAGCTAACCACAATAACCCCAAGGGCAACAATAACAATCCAATAGGCTAAAAGCGAGCAATTTAGCTATAACCAACCTATACAAATAGACTCTAAGTCGTGTCCAACATAGGGACGCTACTAACTGAATAAGAATCCCGACAAGGGAGGATTATATCCACTCGAGCAGCCAACAATCAACAATAATGGCTACAAGTATAACAATGATAACAACCCAATTACATTGCTCCTAAGCATTAAGGAAACATGTCGTAAGAAGGGAATAGCCTTAACATACCTTTTTCACTGAATTCACGTGGCCTAACGGCTTTTACTCACAGCCCGCCTCGCTACTACAACAAGGCAGGACCATAATCAACACACAAGAATAGAAGATACCACGATAATCTGATAAAAGATATGTATTTCCGTCGCAAATTGCTATTTGCAGCTTATCAAAGCTAGAGTTGATGAAAGAAGGGTCTTACCTTGATCTTAAGTTCGTAATACACCTCAAAACCTTTAATTATGTCCAAAACCTTCCTGTCCCAACACCAAAGTATGATATGCTACGAAATTGATAAAACAAATTATACCATGATGACGAGCTCAACGCGTAGAACAACTTTCATCAATGACTTAAGTCAATAAAATCTATAATTTGGTTGATCCTAGAAATGGGTTTCCTAAGTTTTCTGGTTCTTAACTCAAAAAAATGAAGAAAAAGTTGAAGAAGAAGATATATATAAAGTTCCACCGACCTAGGGCCCCACCTCACATACCTACTTGCGCAGTCTCGCAAAAATTTGACCCAAATTTCAGAGAAATCCTTAAAAAGGAACTTACGATAACTTTCGCCAACTTTTATTTTGCCACCTACCTAACTTCAAAACTTGAGATACAACCCTTGAACACTTAAATTATGACATACCATATTATTCTTAGTTTATTACTCACCCTATTTTCCTTTCCACGAAGGTACGAGTTAATTTAGACGTTTGAAAAAGTCAAGGTGTTACATCCTTCCCCCCTTAGAAACATTCGTCATCGAATGAAAAATCAGAGTCACGCAGTTAAGTCCTTAGGAATTGTCAAAACTTAGGCAGAGTATCCTTTGTAAATGTGACTATCCAGGAACCTCTCTGCACTAATATAAACTGATATGCCATCACCCTGGGGTATGAAACAAGTGAGAATATTTGGACCTCATGCCATCCTCAGCTTCCCAGGTCACCTCCTCTCTATTCTTGTTTCTCCACAATACTTTAACTGAAGCCACCTCTTTGGTCCTCAATTTATGGACCTGTCGATCTAATATGGCAACTGGAGTTTCCTCGTTGGACAACTCCTCTATGATCTGAACATCCTCAACTGGGACAACCCGAGAAGGGTCTCCTCCGCACTTCCGTAGCATCGATACATGGAAAACTGGATGAAAAGATTCTAGCCCGAAGGCAATTCTAACTCATAAGCCACTCTTCCTACCCTCCGAAGGATCCGGTAAGGCCGAATGAATCTTGGACTAAGCTTGCCTTTTTTGCCAAATCTCATAACACCCTTCATAGGTGAGACTTTTAAGAATACCCAGTCATCAACACAAAACTCTAAGTCCCTTCGCCGCACATCTGAGTTTGACTTCTGTCGGCTTTGAGCTGTTAGCAACCTCTCCCGAATGAGCTTAACCTGCTCCACTGTCTGCTGTACTAAGTCGGGTCCAATTAACCCTGACTCACCTACCTCAAACCATCTAATGGGGGATCTACATTTTCGCCCATACAAAGCCTCATAAGGTGCCATCCTGATGTTGGAATGATAACTACTATTATATGCGAAGTCAATAAGAGGCAAGTGGTCATCCCAATTTCCCTTGAAGTATAACGCACACGCCCGTAACATATCCTCGAGTGTCAAAATTGTGCGCTCAGCCTTGCCATCTGATTGAGGGTGAAAGGCTGTACTGATATTAACCTGTGTCCCCAGTCCTTTCTAGAAGGACTTCCAGAAGTTAGCGGTAAATTCTACTCCTCTATCAGAGATAATAGATATTAGGACACCGTGTAGCCTAACAATCTCTCTAATATAGAACCCTGCATAGTGTTCGGCTGTAAAAGTAGCCCTGACTAGTAAGAAGTGGGCTGATTTTGTTAGTCTGTCAACAATTACCCAAATAGAGTCAAACTTAAGACACGATCGAGGTAACCTTGTAATAAAATCCATATTAATTTCTTCCCACTTCCACAAAGGAATGGCTATCTCCTAGACTAGCCCAGCGGGCTTTTGGTGCTCAACCTTCACCTGTTGGCAGTTAGGACACTGTGCCACAAACTCAGCAACGTCCTTCTTCATCCCGTGCCACCAATAGATCTCCTTAATATCATGGTACATCTTTGTCGAACCAGGGTGAATAGAATAACGGGAATGATGTGCCTCTTCCATAATCTAATGTTGAAGCCCTACAACATCCGGAACACACAATCGACCACTATATCTTAGGACTCCATCTCCTTCTATATCAAATGTTAAAGACTTCTGATCCTGAGCCTTGGCTCTAAGCTGCTCTAAGCTAGGATTCTCCTGTTGCCGTGCTTTTACCTCTACAACTAGGGATGATACGATTGTGTACTGAATTGTGACCCCACTATCGTCTGCCTCTAACAATCTGACTCCAGGCTAGCTAACTGATGAAGCTCTCGCGCTAGCTCATGCTTCTCAACACCTAAATAGGATAAACTACCCATAGATCTTCGCCTGAGGACATCGGCTACCACATTCTCCTTTCCTGGATGATATAAAATATCCACGTCGTAGTCTTTCAGTAACTCAAGCCATCGACGTTGTCGCAGATTTAACTCCTTCTGTCTAAAGATATATTGAAGGCTTTTATGATCTGTGAAGATGTAAACATGAACGCCATATAAATAGTATCTCTAGATCTTTAACGCATGCACAACTGCAGCCAACTCTAAATCGTGGGTCGGATAGTTCTTCTCATGCTTCCTCAACTACCTTGAAGCATATGCGATAACCTTACCATGATGCATTAGAACATATCCCAACCCAACACAAGAAGCATCACAGTACACCGCATAACCTTCTGAACCCTGTGGCAATGCTAGAACTGGTGCTAATGTCAACCTGTCCTTCAGCTCCTGGAAACTATACTCGCAAGCCTCAGTCCACTGGAACTTAGTTGCTTTTTGAGTCAGCTTCGTTAAGGGTGCTGAAAGTGAAGAAAACCCCTCTACAAACCTTCTGTAGTACCCAGCTAACCCTAAGAAACTACGAACCTCAGTCAGATTCATGGGTCTGGGCTAAGTCTTTACGGCCTCAATCTCTTGTGTATCAACCGTGATGCCTGCATCTGATACAATATGGCCTAAGAAAGCTATAGAGTCCACCAGAACTTACACTTAGAAAATTTTGCATAAAGTTCTCGGTCTCGAAGAACCTGAAGGACTGCTCGCGGATGATTTGCATGCTCAGCTTTTGAACGTGAATACACAAAAATATCATCAATAAATACAATCACAAACAAGTCTAGATATGGCCTGAATATACTATTCATCAGGTCCATGAACACTGATGGGGCATTAGTTAATCCAAAAGACATTACCAAGAACTCAAAGTGTCCATATCTGGTTCTAAAAGTTGTCTTTGGAACGTCTTTCTCCCGAACTCGTATCTGGTGGTACCCTGATCTTAAATTAATCTTTGAGAAGCACTCAACACCTTGTAACTGATCAAACAAGTCATCGATCCTCGAAAGGGGATACTTATTCTTTATAGTCACCTTATTCAGCTTTCGGTAATCGATACACATTCTCAGTGAGCCATCTTTCTTCCTCAGAAATAACACGGGCACACCTCATGGTGAAGCACTAGGCCTGATAAAGCCTTTATCCAGCAAGTCTTTCAGCTGATCTTTCAACTCCTTTAGCTCAGCATGAGCCATTCTATAAGGAGGGATAGATATGGGTTGTGTACCTGGTAGCATATCGATAGCAAAATCAATTTCCCATTCTGGAGGGAAACTAGGAAGCTCGTTTGGAAATTCATCTAGAAACTCATTAACTACCGGAATAGACTAAAGTGTCGGTGGTTCTGCATATATATCATGAACG